>REGO01000124.1:3520474-3552125 GCA_010120015.1 Rhombomys opimus
GTGTGTGTGTGTGTGTGTGTGTGTGTCCCATGGCTGTGTGTGAAGGAGACTCATGTGTACGGGGTAGAGATTTCTCATGGGGAATGGGACCAGGTAGAACACAGGTTCAAGACTGCAGGACAGGGACATGGAAGGAGAGCCTGGGAGCCTAGGAGAGAACTCAAGGGTTATGGCTAAGTGGATCTGTATGAAGACAGCTCCTGCATTCTCAAGTGCTCAGACATCTTAGTGCAGGGATGAACTGGGCACAAATTGTGCACGGTGATTGCAAAACATACCTACCTCAGCAACAACCAGGCCCTGCAATGGGCCTGGGGAATTGGACCTGCACAACACGTACTCACACATGGTCTGGAGCTCTCGGCATTTGGGGCTCGGGATGTAGGCTGGTGGAGGGCTTGCCTGGCACGTGTGAGGCCTCAGGCTCAATCCCTAGCACTGGGGCAGGGGTAACAGAAATTCTTGTTTTCCTAGAGCTTTTCAGACTCTTGATTTGACTCTTGATTTCACGATACTATGTTGTCAACTACAAAGTTCAAGATAAAGAGCCACAGGGAAGATAAAGAGCCACAGTCAAGGTACAAAACAATCACACACAAAATATTCCTAAAGGTTTAAGTATGATTTTACCTTAGACGGCAGTCATGACACCCTGGCATGCGTGGTCACACCTGCCCTGTGGGCTGCAGGATGGTAGAGCGCAATGGCTTCACCTGTGCTCCATCCTCCTTCCCTTCCCCAGAGCGGCTGCTGCCTGCTGTTGAGGCAGATTGTGAAACCGCAGGCCAGATGTCAACGACTTTCAAACTTCTAAAGACTTCAAGAGAAAAAAAAAAAGCTTTGGAGTATTTTCTTAGATTTTTATTTAATATCTACTTTAGCGTTACTGTGGGTATGTGCTGTTATGGAGGACTTGAGCCCGCCACAGCATGTTTGTAGAGATCAGGGAACAGCTTTGTGGAGTTGGATGTTTTTCTCTGTGTGTGTTCTAGGGATCAAACTCAGCCAAGAGGCTTGCATTGCAAGGGCCTGTACTTCTATACCTGCCACGCCATCACAGCATTCCCAATATTTTCATACACACACATATAATCAGTTTTTGAACTGACGCTAAAATATACAGGCAGGCACAATTGTCTCCACTAGCAAGAAACTGGTCTCAGTTCTTTTTTATTCTATACTAGATTAAAGTTTGGCATAATCAAAGAGGTAATTGCCTTTTACAATTAGAATTATTTAAAATCCCAAGCCCCCAAAAAGCAAAGAAGAAAGAGACGTAAACAGGAAGATGCCCGCCGTGGCCTTGTACCGCTTTCCTTTTTCTGGTCAACTTGAAAGAAGGATCAAAAGGCGGAAAGTGCTGCTGGGGTTCAGTTGTGTTCTCTCCAACCCCATTTTTCAAACTTCAGGGTTTTCTCATGATGTGTTAATTTTGTGGTACACCAAAATTTATGAGAATGTTTAGTTCAAACTCAGTTTCTCTGGGTTGCTCCAGCCCCCTCACCTGGCATCCCGCCGGGTGCACTGATTGCGTGGCGGCGGCAGCAGCTTTGAGAGATGCAGTGTGGTGGTCCGATGAGGACCTGAACCTCAGCTTCTGTTTGGATTTTCCAGTGCGCATGATAGAAATGTAGCATTTAGTGGCTGGAGGTGTGCCATTTCAACAGCCACTTGTAATTACCCGAATAGCTTGCCTGTTAAAATCAGCCCATGATATTACTTTTTTTTTGTTTGTGTGTGATCAAACAGTGGGGATAGATGGGTTTTGTTTTCTGGGAATTCAACTCAGAGCTGAGCATATGCTGGGCAAGCACCATCCTGCATGCAAACACTTACGCACACACACATACATACACATCCACCTAGCACTGACTTTAGAAAGTTTAGGTACACAGAAATGGATTAGTTTGAAAGGATGTGAAGCTCCAGGGCAGAGTGGACACGTCCTTTCTGTGTCCAGCCAGGGCTTCTGTGAGTTACTCGGAGGTGCCTGTTAGGGAAGTGACCAAGAAACTGACGTTTATTAATTTGTATCACTCTACAGAAGAAGTTATGACTCTTTTCATTTCCTGGCTTCTTTCTTTTTTTGCTCATTTGCCCTTGTCTACCAAAGAAGCAATTCATGTTCTCAGACATTAATTAGGGGAGTTTCTTTTCAGCTGGAATTAGGCTAACTATGTAAACTGAAATGCACATGGGAGGGTCATGGACAGACTGGGGAGGAGGCTGCCAGGGGTCTCAGAGTGAAAGGTCAGAGGTCACACACGCCCTCCAGGATAGTAAGGTCATAAGTGGCTGTGTGTCAAGCATAACTCAGAAATAGTGAAGACAGACCAGAAAGGTGCTGTGTCGTTCACAGTTCACCCCGTCCTTCTGCTGTGCAGTCTCAGGTCAGTGTGTGCTGTCATTTCCCACTGACCCATGCATTTGCCAAGCGTCACAGGAGTCAGGGAGAACAGCTTCTAAGCAAAGCCGCTCAATTCTCCCTGCTCTGCAGCTTGCACACAGCCAAGGGGGAAAGCCAGACAAGGCATTTCTCTGTGGTAAGGAGACAACAGCTCACCTAGGCTAGAAATACAGACTCCTTCCACACCATTACACACTTGATGCTCAGGGAGCAGAAAACCCAGAAGGTACCAGGCTTTACAGCCACTACAGTGTTGGGGCTTCAGACCGACTTTGGTCTGCCTCTGGGCTCTGTGGCCTCTTCTTGGTCCCTGGGCCTGTGCTGTCCCTGGATCTGGTTCCTTTCCACTCATCTTCACTTATGTTCTTTCCACTCATCTTCACTATGTTCTGAGGAGAGGTGAAGTCCCCTCCAACAGTCACTAAGCAGGGGCCCACAGCCCATAGGAGCGAACCCAGAACAGTCTGTGTGACTTGGGAAGCAGCTGCGGTAAGCCCAGCAGCCCCCTACCCCCAGTGCCCAGCGCCCAGCGCCCAGCAGCCATGCCAGGGAGGGGGCAGCACGCCTTCTAGCTCCTGTCAGTCAGGGCACTGCTGGACTGAGCACCCACTTGGAAATCTCCCCTGGCCTTCCTGCAAGGCCTCGTGGTTAATGACCCTTTTCGGATATTCTGAGCTTGCACATGATACCACAAGGCTTGAGATGCTACACACGTTGTGTTGTGACCCTTGTGACCCTTGCACTTCTGTGGGTAACTTCAGCAACATCCAAACCACCATGGCCATGAGCAGAACCTGGCCAGTGTCTTCAGGTGGAAGGCTAGTTCTGCGGTGTGAGGACACAGTGAGGAGCCGTCTCTGAACCAGCGTGCGCACTCGTCAGACAGACACTGCGGTGCCATCCCCGAGCCAGAGCGCACACTTGCCACATGTCAGCTCTGCTTTGCACATGAGCTTGGGCTTCACGGTGCCTGCAGCCTGCGGCTGTGTCACCTCTCGGTCACCCAGTTGGGCTGCAGCTGTCATGGGGACTCAGAGCATCTCATCTTCCTCCCCAGTAGAGCTCCATCCTCTGCCTTTTGCACAGCTTCAGCACTGGAGCCACCTTCAGCTCTTCATCTTCCTCTCCCTGGCACCTGCTTTGCAGTTTTCCAGCGAGCTTTGCCACCTTCATGGCACCTCACTCAGAGTTCCTCACTCCAGCCACTCTGTGTGCACTGGTCTTGGTCACCTCTCACCTGCACACTCCTGTGAAATAACTCCCCCACCTTGGTGAACCAATCCCAGAGATTCCAAGGCCGCAGACGAGTGTCCAGTCTCTCTGAGGTCTGTGATACTCTCCCTGTGTTGCCTCTGGAGATGCTCTGTTTTTCCTGTGTGATCTGGCCTGGCGGCCTCTGCACCAATGTCATCTCCATGCAGAGGATTCCGCAGACTACAGTTAACATAGCCATGGTGCTGGGGTGGTGGAATGTTACAGATCTGGAAACAGCAGGAGCTTCTGTCTAGTGCCCTGAGTAGGCTTTTTATACCACATTCACATCTGATCTGACATTCGGTTTTATTGCCAGGTGAGGTTGTTGGAACGTATTTCCTTAGCAGCACCCCGAATCTACCGGCCCAGGGGCTAAGAAGTCAGAACACAGGCAGAGGCTGCTCTGCACAGCGGAAATTGCTCTGGTCAGGGTCCTTAACAATGTTTGGAAAGCGAATTCATTTGTTACTTTATTTTGTTCCGTGACTACGAAAAGGTTACCTACTCTCATCCATGGTGGAACATGTCTTTTTGTTGTAGCCTGAATCAGCGTTACCAGCTCATGGTCACTTATATTTGAAAGTGAATAAGCTCTTACTTTCTCTGGAATGAAAGCTGTGTTTTGCACCTACCCTCAGCAGACCTACCCTCAAACTGTATTTACCCCACAGCTCCAGGCAAGTGAAAACACTAAGTCCATGTCTTTTCTCTCTCTTTCTTCCTGCTCCTTCTTTCTTGTTTGTTTGAAGCACGCTCCTATTTCTTAGCTGGACTGGTCCTGGAGCCTTTTATCCATTGAGCGGCACCTCCTGGGTAGCCCGGGTGAGGGGAGCGCTCGGCACCTGTAATTTCTTCAGTCTCACTTCTGCCGCAATTGCATGTTTCTCCATTCAATCCTATTGAAGGTGGGGCCATAAGTCTCACCTCAGGGCGCTGGCTATGAGTGCTTCGGGTCCGCAGACACACACATAGCAAATGTCTGGGGCAACATCAGAGAGCTTGCTGAAGTGCTATGCTGAGTCATCAAGAGCAAGGTGTGTGCTCCAGAAGTGAGGCCCGGCGGAGATGAGAGTGTAAAAGGTGCAGAAGAAGATCACAGAGTTCCTGAGGGGTGGAACTGGCATGTGACCCAGCAATTACAGTCCCAGTCCAGTCTCTATGCGAGAGGGAAGGGCCAGCACAAAGCTACAAAACAGTATTCTAAATGAAGGAGACCAGGCACAAGAGGCTACTCTGTGTACGTGTAAGCCATGTCCAGAGTAAGCAGAGTCTGTGACAGAAAGTGGATTACTGTTGCCCAGGGCTGAGGGGAGGTGTGCAGAGATGGAGGAAGGGATGACTGCTGAGGAACATGGGATTTCCTTTGGAAGCTATGAAAGTACTTTAAAGTTGATCATGGTTATAGGTGCCTAAGTGTGAGTATGTTGAAAATTTAAAGTTAAAAATGCACAGATTGCTAGGAGGGATTTCTGAGGTGATATTCTGATGACTTGAAAAGTGGAGTGGTGTGCTGTGGGGAGAAACGGTCACTCTGCTGGTTAAGATGGCTTTCCATCCAGCTCTATAGCATGCTAAATTCCCTCCCCGAGTCTGTGTTCTCTTTTCAGAAGTGACCTCATAATCCTATAGTGTACACATTGAGAAAACAGATTTTTATTCTATTTTTGCCCAGTGCCATACACACAGAATGCTCTGTGTGTGCTACAATCACTACTGAGTCCATGTAAAACTGAACTTGAGTGGGACAGCGCAAGCATACAGATGTCTCAGTGAAAACCCAAAGGCACTAAAGTTTCAAGCAGAAAAAGAGAAGAGACAAGCTAATGCATAGATTTGATTAACAGTTTAAGAGATGCTTATTGAATGCTTTTCCCTTTCTAACTACTAGCCTGCCAGATGTACAAAGAGAAACAGGAAACAGCTTGCTCGGTGTACAAATAAGACGTGGCCCTTGACTTGCGCTCAGCAGGCATTTAAAAAATGTGTAAGAAAGCATCGAGTTTGTGTAATAGAAATACACTTGATTGTGCAAAGAAGAGGTGGGATGGGAAAAGGGCCAGAAGAGGTGATCTGTTCAGCAGTAAAGTTGCTCACTACTGACTTCAGGTTGCCTCGCTCAGTGGAGACTTGTCGAGATCCTGTTGACACTTCACAGAGATTATATATAGTTCAATCAATTTTGTTCAGTAGAAGAAAGGGAAAAGCTATTCCCAAGATGTTTAAGAATGCCCTTTGTATGATATAGTTCGGAGACTCACACTCAAAAGCTCCAGGGTACTCGGCAGTAAAATATCTTGGGTGTTTCTAGTTCCTTCCTAGACTTTCTTCACTTGACTCGTCCCACGTAAACGGTATACACTGAATAAAAATGGTTCCGAGAATGCTGTCTAAATTATCCAAGCAAGCCTGTTACCTACTGACCATTCCCATGTAACACCCAGGGCAGTTTACACAACCACTTCCTTTTCAAACAAATATCTGTCAACTGTGTGTGTGTGTGTTCCCTTCAGGAAAAGCTTGAGGTTGACTGAAGGCTTTGATATAAGGATGCCACAGGGCAGTGTCTAAGAGTACGAACGAACTGTGATGACAGAGTGGATGACAAAAGCAACAGTCCCAGCGCAGGGATCTTCAACCTCCACGGTGGTCCAGAGCAGCTTAGGCGCGTCCAGAGACTTGGTTGTTCTGCTAAGCCATTAGCACCAGACATCCCGTCAGACACTTCCTGAGCAGGCCGTACTGCCAGGTGCTTTACTCGGCTGTTCTTGGTTGTAAAGTGGTGAGGAGATTACAGGGCTCTTCTCATGGCAGATTCGAGTTCTGGACAGGAGACTCTGACTGGGGAGGTGGTTTTACGGGCCTGCCAGGACGGAAGACGGAGAACCTTTAATAGGCAGAACCCCCTGAGGAAGGCCAGAAGAGCGAAACTCAGAGCCGTGCACTGCAGAGTCCACTACTCGAGGATCGCCCAACGGGGATGCTCTCTGCGGCCCAGCCCGCGGAGCTTCTAGCATCGGGTGGATGGGTACAAACTGTGACCTCCTCAGACACAGAAGGCCTGACGCGGCTTCGGAGCACCGTCAGCTCTCTTCACCGGAGGCTCAGCGGGCCCCCGGCCCGGGGTCACGTGACGCGCCCGCGTGCGCAGGCCTGGGCGGGCTCCGTGGAAATCAACTTCCGGTGAGGCGGTCGCGGACGCCGGGCGGTGCGTGGGCTGCCCCGACTCGGGTTCCTGGGCCCGCGGCCTGCGGGAGGGGGCGGGGGTCCCGCGTCCCGGGCACGGGGCCGGTGCGACGCGCGGCAGCACCGCGGCGGAGCAGGTAAAGGGTGCACGCCGCCGGGGTCCGGGCCCGGCGGCGGTGGGCAGGTGGCGGAGCGCCCGCCAGCCGCGAGGCCGCAGCCGGGCGACGCGCGGGGCCCGGCTCGGGGCGGCACCCCCTCGCCCGCCGTCGCGCGGCGCGGAGCGCACAGCCCGGGAGCTCGCCTGCTCCCGCGCCGCAGTATCCGGCGGAACGGAAGTGTCGAGCCGGCCGCTGTTCCCGCCGGCGCCGAGCGGCGCGCCCCTTCCGGTCCCGCCGCGGCCGGGCCGTGCGCACTGCGCGCCGGGGTCTTCTCGGAGAGCCGGTAGCGGCGCCCACCGGGGACGAGCGCCCTGCGCCCCGCGCCGCCTCGGGCCGTCCCCGCCCTTCCGTCCTTTGCCCGCGAGCGTCGGCTTGGGCGGTGCACGCCGCTGTGGCCGTCCGCACTGTGCTCAGCTGAGGTCCCTCAGAGACGGTCCCCCGGTCCCCGGCTCCTCCACTGTGCAGACACTGACATCGTGCGCCCCGAATCCTTGCCGCCCGGGTCGGTGGATGGCTCCGGGGCACGTTTGCATGCTGCGTGGTTGACGGGTGGCCATCTGGTCACTGGGTGGGCCAACATCACCTCGCGGTTTAAGCCGCACGCCTGCAGGACACTCCAGGAAGGGTGACAGCAGCAGACAAGAAGTAGAGCTCTGCACTTGTGGTCCTCCTCCCCCCTCCCCGGCCACTTTGGTCGCTCTCGGGGTGCTGTGTGTCCCTCACCTGTCGGGATCAGTGCCTCAGGGAACAGGCTGGGTCTGCTGCACCTCCTTGGAGCCTCCAAGCAGCATGAGAGTGTGTGGAGAGCTGCCTGGGGAGGAAGTTTGGTCCTCTAGGATGGCTAGGAGGCAGTTCTATGGGCTGGGAAATGTGTGCCGGTTGCCTAGCAACAGCATAGTCCAAAGGAATAAACATGAAACAAAAGGAGAAAGTAATCCAGGAATTTTGCGTTTTTAAGAAAAATTTCAGTCACCTTACTATTTCACAGAAAAGGAAAGCTGTTTAGAAAGTCATCCAGAGAAACATTATTCCTCTGAGTCTCTGAGAGAGAGAGATGAACAGATAGGACTTTGCCTAATGGGACAATTCACATTGAACACGCGGCTACCGTCAGATTTGTAAAGATACACACATTTTATAAATGAAGAAAATCTTGAAGGGAATAAGTCAAGTGGGGGTGGATTGAGGTCAGTGAGGTGTTTCTGTGTATGAAAAAGGAGAAAAAGTTCACACTCCCGTTCCCCACTGGCAGCCTGTACTTTGTAACTTTAAACCTCATTTCTGTAAAATGTAAACTTTTTGAAAGGCCATTCTGTATCAGTGTGTATCTATTTCTTACTAATGGCAATGTTCTCTTTTAGATTTGATACATTTTAGGGTTTGGTTTCCGGCTGTGTCCCCTTTCTTTAGTTTCCAGTAATAAGGTTTTAGCTTATGTGAGTTGGGGTTGATGCACATTTTCCTGAAAGGCATTTCTTTCACATTTCAGTTTAGGGTAAGCCTTCCGTTAGTTACCTCAGTATGTCTTTGTATACCCTCTGACAAGTGCCCAGTCAGCTCACTGGCATCATTCAGGAGAGCTATGGATTCATCCGTGTTCATTTTTCTGTTCAGGGATTGTGTAAGTGAAATGGTGCATGTAGCCCTTTGTTCCCACTTTCTTTCACTGAATGCCTTTCTAGTTCACCCTTTTGGTGTCTGTGTCCGAACTTAGTGTCTCCTTAAAAAAAGGGGAGTGGTGCTTAATGAAAAGACCACAGTGTACTCACTCACTAGTTGGTGGGCGTTTAGGTCATTTCTAAGTTTTGAACTGTTGCAGTGGTCTTTCCATCCAGCCCCAAGCTCCCAGGATGATGACTCAGGAGACTCATAATCTATTTACAGATACCTAGGCCATATAGATAGGCTCTTCTCTGACTAGCTTATAAATTAAAATAACCCGTTATACTAATCTATATTTTGCCATGTGGCTGGTTACCTCTGCTTAGGCACCATGCCTCCGTCCTCCTTACATCTTCCAGGGCGAAATCTTCTGTGCCTGGCTCTAGCCTGGCAGATGTCTACATCCTATTTCCTGCCTCAGCTACAGGCCATTAGGATTTTTTATCGACAGGTGATGATTTCATACAGACACAGTGATTCCTTCTGTGTTATATTTTGGAATGGAGCTGTTTTAAAATTCGTTTTTGGTCTATAATCATATTTAAATCTTAAAAGACACTTTTTCATCTCCTTTGGATAAACAATGAGAGGTGGAGTGCTGGGCGTCCAGCAGGTGCACAGTTAACTTTTTAGCACTACTGTTTTTCGCAGTGGCTGCTCCGTGCTGCGCTCCTATGCATCAGTCAAATTTTGACACTTCAGCTCCTGTTTTAGCTGCTTCCGGAGGTGTTTCCCGATGACTCGTTGTTCTTTTATTTTTTGAATTTGAGTCAGGGTCTCAAATGGCCCAATCTGGCTTTCCACTGGCATTGTAGCTAAAGCTAGCCTTATTTCCCGATTCTCCTGCCATCTCCTGCAGCTGTGATTGCACTGTGTGCTTCCATGCCTGGTTCTCACATGATTTTATTTGAGTTTTTAGGTAACTAATGGGCAAGACATTTCCCTGTGCTGCTGTTTGCCATCATATTCTTCTGTGAGGCATTTGTTCCAAGCTTTTGTTTGGTTTGTGAGTTATTGTCTAATTAAAAAATTTTACACAATCTGGACACAAACCTTATATACATATGTAGTGTATGTATGTGCATTATATATAGACAGATATGTCTCTCTGTGTATGTTCACATGTGTTTTCTTTGAGTTTTCCATTTATTCCTTTTCCTGACACTTGAAAGGAGTGAAACTTCACTTTGATGAAATCCATTGCATCAGTTCTTTTTCATTAAAAAAAAAAAAAAAAAAAAAGATTTTTACATGACCCAAGTTTGCAAAGAATTTCTGTTTTTCTCTAGACCTTTTGTAGTTTTAGGTATTGTCCTTAGGATCACTTTTCAGTTACTCTTTGTCTATAACCAAGGTGTAGGCGGTGGCTTTCTCTGCCTCTTTCCTTTATAGTCTGGCAGCCCCCAGGGAACCATTCTTACTGTCCTTCAGCAAGGTTGTCTTTGGCACTTTTGTGAGAAGGCAGTTCACCAGGACGTGGGGCTCTGTTTATCTCTGGGCAGTCAGTTCTGTTCTGTCATTCTGTGTGTGTCTCCTGTGGTCCAGACCACTCTGCAATGTAGTTTTGTAGTAAGTCTTGAAGTCAGGAAGGCTGAATTCTCCAGCTTGGGTACTCTTTCAAATTGTTTCAAGCACTGTGGCTCTGTTCTTGCTGTGCAATTCTTAGAGGCCGCTCACGTTCTCTAGGACAGATATTAAAGTTATTGAAGTTGTTAATGACTTTGAGGTGACTGGCATCTTAGGCATCCTTAACCTTGTGGGTGATTCTGCTTACTCAGGACTTTAAATTTCTCTTTCTGTTTTTCAGCTGTCAGCATAAAACTCTTGTTTCTGTTTTGTTACGTATGTATGTTTGCTCATTTGGTGTCTAATTGTCTCTAAACTGAGTTGATGTTTGCATATTGTCCCTGGGTCCACAGTATTGTTCAGCTCTCTTTTTAGTACTTGTGGCTTTTGTGGACTCCTTAGGATTTTCTGCCCATTCATGTATGTCACCCATAGAAGCAGTTTTAATTCATATTTCCCCAGCTGTTTGCATTTTCTTGTCTCATTACACTGGCTTAGACTTCTAGTTATGCTGAATAAGAAATCTCAGGAGATATTTGTGGTTGGTAATTTTCTTTAAAGAAAGCATGTAGTCTTGCTTTTTTTGTTTGTTTGTTTGCTTTAACCATTTTGATAAGAGGGAGAACTTATCTTTGACTCCTGGTTTGCTTAGAGCTTTTAAAAGTCGGTCATCCATGGCTGTTGTATTGCTTTGTCTCATTGTAGAAATCATTGTTAGTTAAGGTGGAAAATTACCCTACTGTTATTCTGAGAAAGCTGCTGCTTACGTTTTGGTGCACCTTCCATATTGTTTTCCATTGGGAATCTTTTTTAAAAATTAATTTTATTTATTTATTTACTTACTTATTTTAGACAGGGTTTTCCCTATGTAGCCTTGGCTGTCATGAACTTTTGTAGATCAGGCTGGCTTTGAAGTTACAGAGATCTGCCTGCCTCTGCCTCCCCGAGTGCTGGGATCCCAGCCGTGCATCATGCCTGGCTCATTGGGAGGTTTATTAAGCACAATTATAAGTGCTTTCTATTTATTCTCTCTTGTGAAGTGTTGTGTTTTGTAACTTGCTGTAATGGCTTTGGTTTGTCACACTCTGTGCCCGCACTTCATTGTTTTCTTATTGTCAGCGAAGCTAGAAATCTCCCCGTGGGGATTAACAGCACCTGGGTTCCCCTCTCTTAAGACGTGATTTCCATGAGCTCCTGAGAGTGTATCTGTAAGTTTTCAAGTTGCCAGTGAGTCCAGGGTGTGTCTCTGCTGATGGCATCTCCGTCCCATCTGTCTGCACACACTGGACTTTGCTATTTGTCTCAGCTCTTTTTGCTGAAAGTTGGACATGTGTGTTGTCTGCTCTCTGGGTGTTTGGTCGTTTTCCTCCCTTGGGAACCCCGTGTTGCGCTGCTTGTTTGCGTGAGTACCTTGTTTTGATGCTACGTAAGTCTGTCCTAGTGCAGCCATTGAAGTCTGTTTAGAGTACAATAAGTTATTCCATTAATACATAGAACTCATGCATCTAGCCTTTGCCAAGGATCTCCGAATGATGGTGCAAGCCCACAGTGCTCGTGTGAGCAGTCTGTAGTGCTTCCTTAGCCTTCATTTGCGACTCATGCAGATCAGCAGCAAGGTCTTACGAGTTTCTCTAGAGTGTGAGTGTGAGCTCACACACACATGCATGCACACATATGCACACATAGGCACACAAGACCCTGAGCATGCTTGCAGCTTTGTGAACAAACGTGGCCTTTGAGATTTTCAGAAAAATGTTGCATCTTGTACAAATAACTCAAGAGCATGTTTTCCTCCACTTACCTCCATGTGTAGCCTGTTGTGTGTGTAGCTGACACCTCCTCTGGCAGCTGAGTTTTAAGAAGGTCGGCCCTGTTTGGTTTTGGCAGAGACCGTTCTGGGAAAGGTTACTGTCCTGGCACCCTGCGTCAGCCCAGATGCAGAGAGGCACAGGGGCCATGTCTAGGGGGCAGCTGGACGGGCCAGGAGTGGCAGCTTCTGAGAACGGGCCTTCTCAGAGTTCCTGGGTGGCGCGCAAACTGCTGGGCTTCCTGTGCTTTGAATCTGTTTTATTATTATTTTCAGGTTATCAGTGCTGGAGAGAATATGGTGACGGTAGGAGGGCCTAGAGTGTCACAGAGCCTCTGTTCTGCCTGTCAGAGATGGCTCTTGGACATGGCTTTCTGGGGTATTGGAAGCCTTTGGTTGATTACGAGTCATGAGAATACTGACTGGCAGTTTTTGCTGCTGTTGTTCAAGTGTGTGAGGTTTTTGGAGTTTCTCTGTCAGTCTTTCTGCCACTGTGGAAACGTTTGAATGATCCAAATCATTCTCCCATTTTCTTTGTCAGCTGTGTATATTTTAGCTTTGTAGAAGAAATAAATCATTTGTGGGTTCTTAAAGTTCAGATATGTGAAATTTTCCCTGTATCTGAACACCACTGAGCATTACTGGCTGTCATCTGATGTATGAGAGGGTCCACAGGCCAAAGCCTGAAGCAGCTCCCCCTTGGGTAAGATGGCTCCCAAGCAGGGAGGAGGCTGCCATGGGAACAGATTCAGGTGGTGACAGAGCACTGTTACTGTGGTAAGCATGGTCTCCTAGACAGGCATGCCACCAGCTGCGGCCCCTCACTGTTTCTGTATAGACACGTTGGCCTCCACAGATGTGACTGCAGTTTTAGGTTGGTGACTTACAGCTGAATCTTGATTGGATTGCCAGAGTCGTTATGCCCAAAGGGAGAGACGAAAACAAAGCAAAGCATTTATTGAGCTGTGTCCCGTGCCTGAACATATTGCTCAGGGGAAGTTGGGTTTTCCGCAGAAGGAATTTCCAGAGCCTGTTTCCTGCCTTGATGTAGGCATGTTTTTGTGTATTTTCATGTTTTGGTTGTTGCGGGTAACTGATGTTTTCCATTTGCTGGGATGCTCCTGTCTTGTAGCAGCAGCTGAGTGTCACAGTAGGAGCACAGACAGGTTGACTGTGGCAGAAGGCCACCTGCCTGCACACCCCTCTGTACGATGGGTCTGTCCAGCGTGCAGTCTGGGACCTTTCGTGTGGTTCAGTCTGTGCCTTGTGTGTGACAGATGAAGCATGAACGGTTTGCAGGCGTGATTCAGAGATAGGCTCTCTTTTCCAGTTGGCCTGATGTGCATTTCCTTACTCCCCTGGGAGGGAGGCCATTGCAGGCTCAGGGTTCCACTGTCCTTGTTAGGAAGCCCCAGGTGTGGCCTTTGTCCTTTCACTGTGGCCTGAGGCTAGGTTCTCACTTGCTGAGTACTATGGCAGTGCTCCTGTTTTGGCTGGTAGACTTGCTTAAGGTTCAGTGTAAAATGTAAAAATACCAACTAAAGTTTACACAATTTAAGGAATTCGTATACATGAGGAAAGGAATTGAGCAAATGAAAATGAATGTCATTCCTGTCTCCCAGACGGTGACATTGTTTGTGTTTAAATATGTTAACTGGCTCAGTAGAGAAGGCTGCTGACACCCTGTCAGACCTCACAGCACAGGAACTCCCTGAGGGAAACCTGCGCTCACCAAGGTGTCACCTTGAAGACAGCTGCTGCTTTTGAATTTTGAATGGTCAGAGTTAAGATAGGAAGGGTGTTTCTGAAAAGGACGCCTAACACAGGAGAGGAGTGCTCCACTGGATGAAGTTAGTTTATGCACCATAGAAGCCTCAATAGAATCGGTGCTTTATTACTTAAGAGGTGTGGAAGTGAAAACACTTACAGGTGATTCATGCTAAAGTCAGAATCACATGAAAAATATGTGCTGAGGAGTCTGGTATTTTTAATTCAAGGGAAACGAAAATTAGTGGTTAGAATGCGTTTTATATCATCTTGGAAAAATGTGAGCAGGCAAGTACTTTCTGTGTTTCTCTTGGTGAAGGAGAGTTTTTGCTTTTTGAAGAGGCGCCCTGAGCAGGTCATTACCTTTGGGTGTGGAGTAGGATCTGAGGACTGTCCGTGTGGAGAGAGAGGCCTCAGTTCTGCAGTTGACTGAGGAGTCAGTACTTGGCGCCACAGCCCCGAGTCCCCAGGACGTCAGCAGGGAAGGTGACAAGTCAGGGCTTCACAGGAAGTAGTGGTTGCGAAGAAATGGGGTCTAGGCAGGTGGATTGGAGTCTGGAGACACATCACCCTGATATACTTGAGCCCACTGACAGCTGGAAGCAGGAGCTAGGACAGAGGCCTGCACTGTGATGGGTGTGACCTGTCAGTGCCCTGGTTCTCAGGGCTCCCAGCACTGTTTCCAGGTGTGGTTCGAAGCCTCAATCATCCCAGAAAGGTAAAGCCCGGAGCTTGCTCTGTGGGACACACCACACCCCGAAAGAACTGTGTAAGCTGCACACACAGACAGAAGCCTTAGGCTCGCCTGGTGGAGCCGCTAGCCAGGGCATACCTGACTCTGGGGGAGTTAGGTTAGGCTGACTTCTCTGAGCAGGTATCCTGCGCGGCGGCTTCGGCTTCAGCTCACTGACTGCAGTGTGGCCCCAGATGCAGTTTCCAGAGCAGGGTGGAGACGCCGGGCCTGCTATGGTGTGATGGCCACGGTGGGATCTGAAGGCTTAGGGAGCCGGGAAAATGAGGCTGCCTGTCGCTTCAGGTCCCTCATTGAGGTTGGGATGGTGGCGCTTTCCTGTACTCCCAGCACGTGGGGGTCTTGAGAATTCGGTCATCCCAGGTTACAGAGGTTGTTCAGGGCCAGCCTGGGCTACATGAGATACCACCTTAAGAAAAGATTTGTTCACTGCAATTGTTGGGATACATTTTAGGGGTGCCCCAACATGGTGCAAGAAGTCTGGGTTCTGTACCTGAAGGGCAGAACTTCTAGTTCTGAGCTGGGAACCTGCGCACAGCACTCAGATGCTAAGGATGAGATGGGAGGGTTGCCAGAGTGTGCAGCAGAGCCAGTGGGGAGGCTGGCCGGTGGCACTGGTTTGTTGATACGGCGTTCCCATGTGAAATAGAGAATCGGTTTGCAGAAGCAGACAGCTTAAGTCAGGTGAGATGAAGTCCAAGGCAGAATAATAAAAGGTAGCACGTCACAGCCCTGGGTCGGTTCACACAGCTTGCAAACATGGCTGGGTCTCAGTCAGCCATGTTCCCGTACACCTGACAGAATTTATGCCTCAGTTTCCCCAGCCCTTCCGAGGGGCCATCGGTCTTTTAGCAGGGCAGCTGTGTGCCGTGTGGAGACGCAGCTACTGGATTCTGACAGTTTGAGAGGCTCAGAATGCTGTGTTTGGCTCTGGTTATTTCTGGTGGGGCTCGTGGGCCAGCAGACTCATGCCATGCTTATGTCCCCAGTTTTGGGGTGCTGAAGTGTAGAGGGTGTAGAGTCTGAGTTTGGACTCATCAGTGGAGCCCACTCAGTGTTTGGCTCAGGGCTGAGCTTCATAGTGGGGCAGCCTCAGGAGAAGATGGTACTTCCAGGGCAGCATCTCATTCAAGAGGCAGGAGGGGAGTGCTGTCAGCGAGGACGAGCAGGTGCTGAGTAGTGAGTGCCACCCATCCTGTCCAGCGCTCCAGCCCGCCATCTGTCTGTCCTGTCCAGCACTCCTGCCTGGCACCCATCCTGTCCAGTGCTCCTGCCTGGCACCCATCCTGTCTAGCATTCCAGCCCACCATCTGTTTGTCCTGTCCAGCGCTCCTGCCCACCACCATGTCCTGTCCAGCGCTTCTGCTCGTCATGTGGAAAAGGCGAACCCGTGTTGGGAAATGCCAGCGCATTGTTCCAAGTAGTCAGTGCACCAGAGCAAAGCACTTCAGACTTTTGTAGTCTCCATCACCAGACACAGGCATGTTCCAGGGAGTGTCCCGCTTTGCTGTGCTTGCTCCCTGACCCCGCAGCTTGCACCCATGGCCTTATGGGGAGTCTCCCGACAACCTTTGAAGAGGAAGGAAAGACTGAGGCCTGTGCTGTTCTGCTCTCCCCAGGACGCTGAGCTCTAGCATTGCCTTTCGGGGACTTCTGGGGAGTGGTCCTGGGGAATCCTTCTGAAGCAGAACTCTGATGACTGTGCTGGTCGCTCACTTTCCCCGGAAGGAAAAGTGCTGTGTGCCTTTACAGACAGATGCACCGTGGCCAGTGGTGGTCTGTGGTGTTGGGAGGTCAGGATTGCAAACCTAGCGCGAGGAGGCCTGGGGAAAGACATGAATGAGTAGATGCATGTGGGTGGGCACAACATCCTGGAGCCGTGTGTGCCCTTGTGCTTGCTCGCGAGGGTGATGTCAGCGGAGGGGGTTAGTGGCTGTGTGGGTGGGGCGGCCTGTTTTCCGGTCTGCTCTCCTTTCAGGGGCACAGCCACACATGGTGTGACCAGCCTCCTCAGCTCCATGGTGCTGCTGGGGCTCCGTGCCACTTAGTCATCGTGGAAGAGATGGGTGCTGGGCTGTGGATTCACACTCACTGAGGCTGCTAGCGTGTGGCCACAGCTGAGTGTGCAGTGTGTCACCAGTGCCCAATGGTACAGGCCCTGATGTAGTTCCCCAGGATGGTCAGCCTGGTGGATCCACTGGATTGCTCCCGCCATGGATAGGGCAGAGCTCTGTTCTTACTGGAGGATGCTGAGACGCTGTTCCTTCCTAGATGCAGTTTGTGGTGACTGCTGCCGAGGTCACAGTCCTTCCCTACTACTGTGATCTTCTGCAGAGCTGCTTCCGATCCGTAGACCTGTCCATGGTAAACCTGCTCAGGGCACTCATGGCGTGACCGTGTGGAATGCGGCAGTGTGGCAGTGTGGTGGTACAGCAGTGTGGAGTGTGGAGTGCTGCGGTGCTGCAGTGCGGCAGTGTGAAGTGTGGCAGTGTGGAGTGCGGCAGTGTGAAGTGTGGCAGTGTGGAGTGCTGCAGTGTGGAGTGCTGCGGTGTGGCAGTGTGGCAGTGTGGAGTGCTGCAGTGTGGAGTGCTGCAGTGTGGAGTGCTGCAGTGTGGCAGTGTGGCAGTGTGAAGTGCTGCGGTGCAGCAGTGTGGCAGTGTGGAGTGCTGCAGTGTGGAGTGCAGCAGTGTGGAGTGCTGCAGTGTGGCAGTGTGGCAGTGTGAAGTGCTGCGGTGCAGCAGTGTGGCAGTGTGGCAGTGTGGAGTGCTGCAGTGTGGCAGTGTGGCAGTGTGAAGTGTGGCAGTGTGGCAGTGCGGAGTGCTGCAGTGCAGCAGTGTGGAGTGCTGCAGTGTGGAGTGCTGCAGTGTGGAGTGTGGCAATGTGGAGTGTGGAGTGCTGCAGTGTGGAGTGCTGCAGTGCAGCAGTGTGGCAGTGTGAAGTGCTGCAGTGTGGCGTGTGGAGTGCTGCGGTGTGGCTGTGCTGCAGTGTGGCGTGTGGAGTGCTGCAGTGTGGCGTGTGGCAGTGTGGCAGTGGCCCTAGGCACATGAAGTTCCCTGAGGTTGCCATTTCCCATGCTGTTCAGTCAGGAGGCAGAACAGCAGCACAGTCTCTTGAGGATTCAGTGACAGCACCAGTCAGTGCTAGCCGTGCCGGGAGGGTCCCCGGGAGTGTGCTTCTGCTGACTGTCAGCATTTTGCACACGGACTGCCCCCTGGTGAGGATTCACAGGATCCAGATCAAAGGTAGGAGTAAGCGGAGCTGTTATTTTAGTGACCCACCAGGACTTCCTTTTCCCGTCACCGTGCTCTCCCTGCTGGTAAGCGCAGGCCCACTGGAAGCTGAGGCTTGCTCCTGGTGGCCCCTCCGGTCTCTGAGTGAGTACGCCAAGGAGAGCATGTGAGGGTAGCCCCTGAGGGTAGCGCTTCCTCCTGCATGCTCGCTCAGGGTTAAGGTGTGCAGAAAAGGCCCTGGAGGTCCTTGTAGGTAGGTGGTCACGGCTGAGCTCAGAGGGACTGTGCGCTCGGGTGTCAGTGCAGGCTGTGAGTCCTGGCCACACACAGGCAAAGCTGCAGCCACACCTGCACTTTCTCCACAGTCTGCACATGTGTACAGCAGGCGTCTTTGCTTGCTTGCTTGTTGCCTCACTGTAACATGAAATGCTTTCACTTTACTTCATGGTTTTGAGGTCTGGGACTTACCTTCTCTTTCTGGAAAGGAGTGCGTGTGCTTCGGGTTCTGTGCAGGGTGGCTGTGTTGTGTTGTGTGGGAAACTGAAGGTGGCTTCGGGGCGTGCGCCGGGGGACAGTGGGTAAGCAAGCGCCGTGCCTTCCTGCTCAGTGTTGATGTGAAGTTGTGGGCCCTGGAGCATCCTGACACACAGCGTTTTGCGTGTGTCTGAGGGTGGTTTTGGATAACATGGTGGTTGAGTCCCTCATCCAGCTCACGGGAAGTCCACATGGACATCGGTGCTGTGTGGGCGCCTTGCCGGTGGGCTCCTCTGGTCATCCTGCCTGCTCAGCCCTATGCTGCCCTCTCTCCTGGGTCTCTAGTGTCTGACTGCAGATCCTGGCACTTCTCAGACCTGTGATCATGGGAGCCAGGCTCTGCAGCCAGTCTCTGTCTCTGCAGTCAGTCTGTCTCTGTCTCTGCAGCCAGTCTCTGTCTCTGTAGTCAGTCTGTTTCTCTCCCTCTCTCCCTTCTTCCCTCTCTGTTTTTCTCTTCATCTCTCTCCCTCCTTCCTTCTCTCCCTTCGTCCCTTCCTCTCTTCCTCCCTCTCTCTTCCTCACTCCCTCCATCTTCCTCCATTCCTCTCTTCCTCCCTCTCACCTTCTCTCCCTCCCTCCTTCCCTCTCTCTCTCTCTCTCTCTCTTTCTCTCCCTCTTTCTCCCTCCCTCCCTCCCTCCCTCCCTTTCTCTCTCTCTACCTCCCTCCCTCCCCTGCCCCATTTCCTTGTCTGGAGACCCTGATTTCTGGATCTGTGCTTGCACACTTTCTGAGGATAGCTTAGCTCATTCAGTGAATCCTTTATTCTCGGTTAATAAAGCACACGGCGTCGTGTTTAGTATATCACAAAGCCTGCCACTTGCCACCCCAGCCTGTGCTCCATTTCACTTTGTTCACTGCAGAATCTTCTGATTTCTTACATTCACCAGTTGCTCAGAAGTGTATTATGCTATGTATTTTTAAGTTACTTGAGAACTTGCCAAATTCCACCTTTATTGACTTTTAATGTATCTTGGCTGTGGGTAGTGAGGGCTTTTTGTATGACGTCAGCTTTCTAAGCCAAATTGAGACTTGCATGGCTCCGAATATCATCTGGCTTTGATCACTGTATGTACCTGAAGGCCTAATCTGACCTTGCTGGGTGGAGCCCTCTCAAGGAATGTTGGTTATATTGGGGTATAGATAATATTGTTGGTTTTTTGTACATTTATTTTCTCCCTTCCTATTTATTTGACAATCAAGAGAAGTATTTGCCCCTGGGTGTCCTTGCTGCCTTAGTCGGCTGTCCGTTCTGCCACTCAGTGCTTTCTGTCTTTTGGGGCATGCCGTGTACATGCAATATGATGACGGGTGATACTGTCTTTCTGATTAGCCTCTGTTCGGTATTGGTCATTGACCTAGGTCTAATTAATCTAGTATTTATGTGCCGCCTCGGCTTTCTTTTGAGGTGTGCTTGCACGGGGCTGTCTTTTTAGCTGCTAATTTCATCCCTTTCCTGTTTGAAGTGCTGCCTTTCTATTCTGCCAGGGCCGTGTCAGATTCCGCTGTTCGTACTGTTGGTACTCTGAGAAGGTAGCACCCTGGTTGAATTTAAGTATCAGTTTACTATGTGTTTTTCTCTTTCCCATTCTGCGTCTTTTTCTCCTTGTCCTGACTTAGAGTGGGTTTGAGTTTTTTTCCTTAATAATTTCATTTTATCTACTTTGGACTGAGTGACATATCTTTGCTTGTAATTATTTAAATGAAACAGGTGTCTACAATATATGTTTAACCTTACTGTGCATATTTTCAGTGTATAGTAAAGTCACTCTCTAACATACTGTCACGTCACCCTTCTGTGGCCTTGGTGTGCGTCCCTGCAGCCTCAAAGCTTTAGGTTCTGCGAGTCAGCAGTGCGTGTCCCTACAGAGTCAGTCACATTTAGGATGTTGGTGTCTGCCAAGTTCACCGTGCTGGCCTTCCTAGTTCTGCTTCATTGCTACTTCCATCTGTGAGGTCCATGTTTCCTGGTTTTATTTTTCCTCTTCCTGGAGATATGTCTGTGTGTTCAATGCAGATCTTGTTGCAGACAATTCTTCCTATTTGTATTCATTTGATTGAAGGAACTTCCTTCAAGAGCCCTACACTGCCTCTCCCCTCCCCTGACCCCCAAGGGGCTTTTAGTCACTGTGACAAATGTCTGGAGAGCGGCTTGCACACAGGAAGGCTTTGTTCTGGCTTCAGTGTGTGTGTGTGTGTTGTGTACCATTGCTGTGGGACTCTGGTGAGACATGTAAGTGTGGGATATGGGACTGCCTTAGTTTGTCCACAGCTGATAATTGCCTTGTGTGGCTCAGAGAGGGGCGTGGTCTTTGCCAATTGAGATAGGTTAACTCTGAGGACTCTGAGAGGGTATAAATACCAGGGACTAGGGAGAGGGCACTCCAAGAGAGAGGGACACTTCGGAGAATGCTTGCAGGAGAGGAATGGAGGAGGAAGAAGGTTGCTTGTTCCTGCACTTCGTTTGCTGGGCTGCTGGACATCCTGATTACTGAGATTGGTATTTTCCCAAAGAACTCGTTGACCCTATCCAGAAGGAACTAAGTCCAAAGCCCTACCTCCCCTCTCCCTTCTAACCTTCTTTCTCTTCTGCTTAGTGGTTAGGGGCTGGTGGGAGGAGGGAGAGGCATAAGGAAACCCAATGGAAAAATAGATGAAAACTAGTACCCTCGCTGTGCTTCCTTGTTTTTTGGGTTGAAGTTGTGGCCATGACAGTTGTGGTTATGATTCTCACAACTGGGAAAAAAAAAAAAAAAACCCTTCATGTGTGGACGGCTGAGTGGGCCTCTCTCTCAGCAGCTGTGCTTACAACAGCCAAGAAATGGCTGAAGCTGTTGCATGACTGACAGAGATCTTCAGGTCTGTGGGAGATGGCAGGCCTGAGTTGCCTGGTTGTCAGGAGTGCCTGATCATCATCCACAGCCCCCACAGGCCTGGCCTCCGTATTTTCTGTGGGACTTGAGGATCTCCCTTCCTTTTGCTCCAGGGTAGCAGTTCTCAACCTGGGGGTCTGACGGCCCTTTGGCAGGGGAGGCCGGAGACTGTCACACAGATATCCACATCCCAGTTCACAGCAGCAGCAAAATCACAGTTAGGAAGCAGCAACAAAGTAACTTTACAGATGGGTCCCCCAGAATGTGAGAGAGAGTAATAAAATTCGAGGACTAGGAAGGTTGAGACAGCTGCTCTAGGGCAGCCACAACTACCACCTGGCACCCAGCGGCTGGACTGTGCAATCAGAGCGTCTGTGAAAGAGGAAAGTATCAGTGAGGAGTAAGGTGCAGCCTGACCCCATCTGTGGGCCTTACTGTCCCCTCAGAGCCCCGGGCTGCTGCCTCTGTCTTAGGGGCTCGGCCACTCCCGGGAAGAACCCGGCTTCAGAACAGCCCTGTCTGCAGTGCCTGTGCCAGGTGGGGTGGCGCCCCGGCCCCAGCCTCCGGCCTGACAGCTCGGGACAGCTCAAGCTGCGCTGTGAACCCCGCAGGCGCCCCGCTTCCTCATCTGTCTCTTTTCCTCCAGAAAAAGTGTGTTCTGTTGTAAACACTTGCTGCTTTTCTTTCTGTGCGCATTTCAAGTGTTTTGGTGAGTTTTCTAGTTCTTTTACAGCAGGGACTGTCTTTGTCGTGCATGCCCGTTGAGTGCTCTCTGGTACTGTGTCGTCTTCACTGTGAATGTGACTCCAGGGCAGGTGACCGTGGAGTTAGCCGGTGCCCTGGAGCAAACGTGCATTTGAACTCTGCAGTCTTGTTACACATGAGTGTGCGATTATGAAACACAAATGTCTTCCCTCATTACAGAGAGCCCACCTGCCAGCCTCGCCCTGGCGATTGTGGCCTCGCCCTGGCGAGCTCTCCGGCCTGTGTCAGAAAAGCAGCGCCTTCCGCAGCTAGTGTCAGGAAGGTGGAAGCGTGCAGAGGTGTGTGCACAGGCACGTGTGACTTGCGGAGTGAGCGTGGCTGCATTTGTTGGGTCTGCACTCCTGGAGGGGAGGGCCCACCTGCCAGGCTTGGCACTTTTGGTTGCCGTGTCTGAGCCTGTGCCATTCTACCTGAGAAGGGGCTGTTGTGTAACTGCCAGTGTGACAGGCCCTGTGCTCCGGAGCATTGGCCCACTCTGCCTCTCCTCCCGGCTGTCCCGTCTTGGTGGCATCTTGGCCTCTGCTGCTGCCCCGTCCAGCAGCTGGCCCTGCCCCGTTTCCCAGAGCGCCCGTTTCTCTACGTTTCCTCCTTCCTCTGCTCAAATGCGCCTAAGCACGATCCCTTTACAGTTTCTTTTACGCTGCTGTCACCTGTGTCAGTGGTGGTGGTGGCGTTTCGGGATCAGCCCTGCCGTTGAAACGTAACATAGCATCAGCTTTGCAATGAAGACATACTATGGAGGATGCTTTTGAGCCAAATCTTAAACTTCCTTTAAATTTTTTAAGCTCTTAAAATCTTGGCTGCTTTTAAAGTAATTTTAAAGTTAGTATACAGAGATGCAAAGCAACAGATTTAATGATGGCATTTTTATGTGTGTGCACACACATATGTACACATTTGTATTGTGCTAGTATAATTTCTGTTGCTGTGATAAAACATTCCAGCAGAACAGCTTTGGGAGAGAAAGGGTTCATTTGTCCTTCAGCTCAGAGTCATGGTGCAGCATTTCGAGAATGTCTGTGTCATGAGCTCAGTCAGCCTGTCATGTCAGAGCCAGGAGCAGTGAGTGAACAAGGGGTCCTGGCTTGCCTTTAGCCAGCGTCTCCCCTCTCACACTGTCCAGGACGCCTTGCCTAGGAAATGGTGTTGCCCACAGGGGCCAGACCTTCCTCGCCAGTGAACAGTCTAGACAGTCCCATGCAGACACCAGCAAAGGCCAGCCAGCCACCGATCATTCTTCAGATGACTCTGGGTGTGTCAGGCTGACAGTTAAAACTAATCACTCACACGCACACACACACACACACACACACACACACACACACACCACACACACACACGTTATCTGAACCCTCCCTCACTTCCCTCTTCCCCTCTTCCTCACTTTTGCTAGTCTCCTTCATTCCCCAAATAGCCCTACTTTCTGCTTCCGTGTCACATGCATTCCATTTCTCTCTCACTCTCCTCCTTTTCTTTACACACTGTACAGTGCACATTGTGTGTGCAGATTTCAGGAGAGGCGCCCTGCTTGTTGAGTCTGGTCAGTTCTACATCCGTGACGCATTCTGTGAGCCGAGTGGACGTCACTGTGTCCAGGTGTCGCGTTTTCTGCCCATCATCTCACTGATGACGGAAATCCAGGTTGTGGGAGCAGGCCTCCCTGAGTTCCCACTGCAGAAGCCGCCCCTCTTGAGAGGCAGGCCTTCGCTGGGCGTGCGCATCTGCTTCTTGGGACCCATCTGTTGGGTGTCTGAACACGTAGTCTGCTCGTGCGAGCAGCAGCCCGGCTACAGGTTTTTGGACCCACGTGCTTTCTGTGGGTGGCTTGTTTTAAAAACTTTTTTTCAAAGGAGTGTATTTTTTTTTCCTGGCAATCCTGCATATCCTGTGTAAGTATTTTTCATTATTAATAATTTTGAGAAGAACCAACTCTAGGTCAGAAGATGGTTGCTAAAGCTGCTGTTTTCTCCGGTGTCCTCCCAGAGGCTTTTCCTCTGCTCTGCCAAGGCCTGTCCATCACACATCCCCCCTGCTCACTGTCAACAGCCTGCTTGTGGAAATTATTTCGATGCACTTTGCGTAAACCAACAACCACTAAGAGAAATTCAACAAGATAGGAGGTTTAGTTCTGTAGACCTGTAGGCTGGCCTGGCGCACAGCCCCTCTTCTCACACTGTACAAGTTTCCATTTCTGGTTGTGACTTGAGTCCCAGCTTTTCACTGTTCTTTTCCATCGTCTTCTTCCTCCATTGGGCTTCGTGGTTAGAAATCTCCTCTTTAATTGAATTGCAGAGTGGTTCATCCTGTCGTTTTCCACTCCTCTGTCCAGCAGCCAGGGTCGGCGTTTGTAGGTACACGGCAGCATTTTAATAATGAATCTGGGCTTAAAGAGAAATTGAATTAAATTCTTCAGTTACTTTAGAAGTTCTAACATCATGCTATTTACATTTCTGGCCACAGCGAAAGTTTTTGTGCAACTGGGTTCTGTAGGAAAAAGCCTTGTGTGTCATCATAATCTTGGAAGAGCTGTGGGGACTTGGCCTGCCCAGAATCCCAGCTTTAAATAGTCTCCATGAATCTTCCAGTTCAAATTGTGCATTCTTTCTAATTGGAGTTAGCCAGAAACTTGAGCATAATCAGACTCAAGGCCCCCAAGTGCGAGGAAACTGAGTTGTGCGCGGGTTAGGTGACAGCTGTGATGATGCTGATTTATGGGACCCGAGCCCAAGCGGGGACCCCATGGCCAGTGCTCGCCGTCCTGTCTCTGTGCAAACAAGGCTTAGAAGTATGGATGGGTGATACGGTGCGGCCGTGAAAGCACCCAGATACACTTGTGTAACACAGACGAGAGTGAGCTGAGAACTCCATCCCATTTGAGGTCAGCCTTCGGCTTCTGAAAAAGAAACTTTGGTGGCATTTGTTTCGTTCAGCCTCTTTCTTAAGGTAATTGGTAAAGGTTCTCGAGCTGTGGAAATTGCAAGCAAGGGTTCAGTGCCGGCCTCGGCTGCTCCACGTCAGCCCTTCCCCTGCTCAGTTGGTTCTCCCTGTGCCAGCCGTCCAGCCCTCCTTTGTGTGGGCCGTGGGAACTGCCTTGTTGCAGCCTGCAGCTTGATCAGTCTGATGAGACACCCGACAGCAGCGCTTAAGACCAGGCCAGGGACAGGCAGACCACTGCTTCTGAACCGTCCTGTGATTGTGCATGTAGCCTTTGTATGCAGCTGCCAGTGGGGATCAGTAGTGCCCGCTGCATTAGTGCCAGCTGCCTTAGCGCCCACTGCCAACACCCGCTGCACTAGCGCCCGCTGCATTAGTGCCAGCTGCATTAGCACCCACTGCATTAGCGCCATTAGTTCCAATATATCGGCTGCACTGTGAAGCAGGAACTCTTAGGTGGAGATTCAGGCACTTGTGTCCCAGCATTTGCTTCAGTCGCTGGCCTTTGTGTTGCTGTGAGGATGACAGGGCACAGGGCCTTGCGGCGGGCCTGGGAATTGCAGCCCTGTTGTGAATTTGCTCTTCGGATTCTCTTGATGGTTTTCTCGCCACTTTGGCTCTTTCCTGGGGTGTCATGTTGGGTTTGCTGTGTGCACTGTGGTGCTCCCCAGCCGACGCTGACATTGAGGTGACCCTGGAAGGCAGTGAACACCCTTTCAGGTACTGTGTCCCCACAGGCTGCAGCCTCTGAGGCCAGTGAGGCCCTCGCTGTGGACAGAGCCGGGCACTTCATCTGGTCTCTTTGCCCTAGGTGGCAGGGAACTAACCCCATGCACGCACCTTGCACACTTGAGCAGCTCCTTCCTGCTCACTGGCGAGAAGTTTAGGGGGAGTTCCACGCCAGACAAAGTGCCCTGATGTCAGAGCTTCAAATCACAGCTGCAGTTTACACGTCAGACTGGTGTGATTCTCTGCATAAAGGACTTTGTTGAAAATACTTCGAGTTTTTTAATAGCCATTCTGGAAGTATGAACCTGGAGGAGGTTCTCTGGACTGTAGGGTTGCTGAGCATTGCTCTGAGCACAGACCCGGAGGAGGTTCTCCGGACTGCGGGGGGCTGAGCATCTCTGTGGGTTAGGACTGCCTTGCACTGTGGCGTCACAGTGACAGGCTGGGGGAGGAGCCAAGCAGATGTGTGTGAACCAGGGCACAGGCCCTTGACTCCTTCCAGACACGGCGGGCTGAGTAGCTTCCCCTTGGAAACCTCAGCTGGAAGCCGTGGCCAGGCTCTGGCGCCGCAGTCAGCCGCTCCGGTGTGGTTCTGCTGCTCAGACACCGTCTCCCCCAGTGTGTGAAATCCGCAGTTCACTTCTGCGCTCCCCCACGAACTTCCTAGTTTCACGTGTTAGCGTGTTTCCGGGTGTGATCGTGTGGCTAGACTGGGGGACATACCTTGTGGAGCTGACACACTCGCCTTGTGGAAGACGTCGCCATGTCCGAGGATGCTCTTTCTCTGCCTGTGTGGGCAGTCTTGGCCACTTCTCTCCCCCACCCTCTGCCTTCCGGGCTCTGTGTGCTGTGATTAGTTTGGTCTTTGTGACAGTGGGATACATGAATTTGCACACTGTGCTCTTTAGGTGGCTGAATGTGCTGACGTAACGCTTTTGGCATTTGTGAACATTGCTGTGGTGAAAATCTTCTGAATGGTGGATAGAAGTGGCAGCACGTCCCTCGGGGGTGACATGCATGTCCTCTGTGTGTGAGAGAGACCCAGAAGGCACTGCTGCTGTCCAGAGTGAGTGCTGCGGCCTTGGGACCTCATGCCGCAGTTCTTTGCTGGGTGTGGCCATTCACCAATGTTTGCACTGCTGGTCCGTGTGGAAATAAGGTCATTGTTTCACTTATTTGGTTGTAAAGTGAATTTGATCTAAAATCAAACTCTGTTGCTCAGAGGTTGCCTTTCAGGTTGGGGAGGAGGAAACCTCCTTCCTTTACCTTTCGTCCTAGATCAGGTTTCTGCTGGCTGCGGTGAGGTCTGTGCAGGGCACTGTCAGACAGAGCCTTTAAGCCAGGTCGCCGTCCTCAGTGTCGTCATGAGCTGGGGGACTGTGAGCCACAGGGCTCACCCCAGGGTGTGGGGCTCTGCTCTCCCCGCCATCTTCCTTTTTAAAGCTTGGGGGAAGGCATTCACAGTACAAACCTGACGGTTTCCAGATTCTGACGTGTGCCCTCCAGTGGGCTTACATGCTGGGGCATCGTCCCTGCCACCCGTCTGTAAACAGATGGGACTTCCTAGTTCTGAGGTGTTTACCGAGCGGGGACAGGCCTGTGTGACGTGCAGGCCTGTGCTTCAGTTTATGTAAAATCGGGTAGAGTAGGTGGTCATGAAAATAGTATGTATAAAACATTTCTATTCTATTTTTTGGGTTTTGGACCCAAATCCTTTAGGTGATATAGAGTCCAGGTTGGAATTATTCTCTCCGCCTTCTTCCCTCTTCCCTTCCTTCCCTTTTTTGTTTCCTGGTTCTGAGGGTAAAGCATGGTGCCATGTGTGGCAGCCTGCTCAGCAGCCACTGTGCACTGAGCTGCATCTTCAGCGGACGCTGGCTTTTCATCTGTCGATGTTGATGGAGCCAGTGTCACGCATAGTTAGATGCTAGAAATACATAAATCATGGGACTTTGATCCAGATAGTTTACTAATCACTATCAATAGAATGTAACAGTGGCAGTGGTTATATTTTAAACACAACTGATGAAAATGCTCTCTTGTCATTGGCACTGGCAACTGCTTCCATGACACTGCCAGGAGGAATTGCTTTCAGATGTGAATTCCGCTATAACGGAAAGATTCTTCTCTGGGCAGAGAATGGTTATTTCCAGTGACTTGTAAAACATTGTTATTGGAAATGACTCATTAAATTTCTTATGTATTTTTATTCTATTATATGATTCATAGAAATAATTTTTTTCCTAGCCATTGCCTTTGTTCCCACTTTGTGTGTTTTATGCCTGAAGGTAGAGGGAGATCCATGCGAAGGTCTTTATGTTTAGTTTTATATAATGTATGAAACTATATGTATTAATATATATAAATCAATATATAAACTACGTGAGATGCAGAGTCTCTGAATGACTGTGTAAAATTCAGTATTGATGGTCAGGAACCGAGGCCTGGAGGAGTGCCGGCTCCTGGCTTGCTCCTGGGCTCTCCCCCCGGGGGCAGCGTCGCCAGCACGTGCTCGGTGACCATGCCCAGCGCCGATGAGAAAGTGCCAGGCAGCCCTGCGGAGAGGCCGAGCTCACGCGGGCGTTTCTCAGTTGAGCTTCAGGAGACCCAGGCTTTCGACAAAATCCAACCAACATGGCTTTGAGCAGAGTGAGGTGGGGCTCAGGTGACACGGACGCCCTCCGTCTAGGCCGGGGACGTGCGCAGACTCAGTTGAGAGAGTTACCACACGCATGCGCACGGCCACTCAGAGACTCGCCTTGGCACTTAGAGGTTCCCGACCTCCTTCACTCACCCAGCCCCCGTGTGGACCAGCTGGCCGTTGGGCCGGGAGGATGTCAGATTGTGTTGCTGTCCTCTGTGCACGTCATTTCCACACAGTAAAATTGGACAGAGTGTCGGCAGCATTTGAAAGTGAAGTTTAGAAAACTGTTGTAACTGGGTCTACAATGCCGTACTCTGGATTCGTCTGTCTATCGATCTCTGTCTCTATCTTCTGTTATCTATCTATATTCCATATTCTGTCATCTATCTGTCATCGTCTATTTTTAGGGGAGAGTGTGGTAAGACAGCTTTGTAATCACGCCTCAGGTGTGTGCAGGCTTAGTATCTGGGTTCCCTGTTTCGTGGCTGGCCAGCCTAATGGTGTGCCTCATAAGTCCAGGTGTCAGCACAAACCAGGCAGTTCCAGGACAGTTCAGCTGTATCATTTACTCAGTCATTTGGTGACTGAAATTTTTACTCCTGAAATGCACAGAGATGCATGAGGATTGAATACGGAGAACATTTCTGGAAAAGGGCAAGAGAGCTGTTTGGGGCGATCCGGCCATCTCACTTCCACACGCTGTGCTGTTTGGATTCACTGTGTGTGTTGTTTGTGTCAGATTAGGCTCATTACGCATGCAGTGTTTACTCTGTTGTGTTTTCTGGCTTTCCATACAATTGTAGTTTGTTATTAATTAATCTTGAGACATTTTGGGCATCTTATTTTCAGGGATTGTTTTACCCCATTTTCTTTTTGGAATTTTAATTACATGGTTGATTTTCTGGCAGTGTCTAGGAACTAAGGAGTGGATGCTTTTCTTCGTTTCTCCTTTTAAATACTATGTGTGTGTGTGTGTGTGTGTGTGTGCCCATTTGTGCACGCTAATCTCTTGTATGCAACATGTGTGCATCCCTTCACCTGAATATGCTTCAGGTTTTCTCCTGTTGTATAAGCTTTGCAGATGGTTCCATAAATTATTTCTCTTACACTGTGGTTTTGGAATCAGTGGCATTTTTCACTTTCCTCTTAGTTTTCTTCTGCCTCTTGTTAACCCTTATGCTCGCTGTCATTCCGTTGTCTTTTCAAATGGTTACATGAAGAGTTGTGGGGGCTGCCAAGAAGGCTTAGGAAAGGCATTTGCTTGCAGGGTTTGATTGCTGGAACCCACACAGTGGAAGGGGGAGAACCAGCTCCTGTAAGGCTTCTGTGACCTCCACGCTTGTGCTGTGACACACGCACACACACACCTCACAGCACACACATCGAATGTAAACATGAGTCCTCCTTCATACAGTAGCTGCTCTCTGGGTGTGCCTCATGGCTTTAATTCTGGACATTTTGGATTTTTGTGTTGGTCTTATAATTTATGCCGATTACTGTGTGTTTACTTTTCACTGTTTGTGTGTAGCACCTTTGCCTGTGTGCATGTTTATGTACCAAGTTCGTGCAGTGCCTGCGGAGGGCAGAAGAGGGTGTTCCACCACTGGGAACCGGGCAGGGTGAGCCTGTGTGGGGGCGCTAGGACCTGAGCCCTGTCTCTGGAAGAGCAGCCAGTGTTTGTGACGCGGAGCCATCCTGCCAGCCCTGCCCGGCACGATCTTTCAAAGCTTGACATAGTTGGCTCATGAGTGGACATACCCTTTATCCGCCAGGTGACTGGTGTCTGAACACTAAGTGGGCGTGTCACTCCGCACTCCAGTCACTCCGGTTGTTTGTCCACCGTGAACACGCTGGAGTCTGTCCCTCCCTCACTGGGCAGACCCTTGCCTAGGAGCTGTTGGCCCTGCTGAGGCTGTGGCAGATGGCAGCTCACTTTTGTGATTAGATAAAAAGCAAAACAAAGCAGAGGTCATAGAATGTAGACGATGTAAATGATGCATTACTTAATCCATATAAAGTGGAAAGACTAGAACAGCAGAGAAATCAGAGTTAAAAGTGCTAACATTGTTAATAACTGTAGGCCAACTTTTTAAAAATAGGTTTTCTAGAAAAATTTTACTTACAAAGCCTTCTGAAGAAATTAAAAGTCTGAATTTTCCCATAATTATAGAAACTGAATCTCCCCACAAAGCAAGCAGCAGGCCCAGAGGATTGGCTAAGAACATTAGTTTTTTTAACCAAAAATCTAAGAAATAGATTACTCCATTCTGAGGCAATCTCTTTTAAAGAAAGAAGGGAGCGGTTTCCAGCCAGGTGTGAGCCCTGCTCCAGCCTGAGGAGACGCTGTGGCAGGAGTCTGCTGTGTCTGTGTCTGTCCATGTGGTCCTCATGGCGTCCTGCTGCTGTGTCTGTCCACATGGTGCTCACGGCCCCTGCTGTGTCTGTCCACGTGGTGCTCACGGCCTCCTGCCTTTTGTCCTCGTGCCTGGCCAGAGCCGCCAGCTCTGTGTTTGCTGACAGCTGCTCAGGTGTGACCCGGGCAGCGAGGACAGCGGCAGCGCACGTGTGTGCCCCCCCCCCCCCGCGCTGCTCACAAGGTGTCCTGTTTCCGCTCGTCCAGTCCATTGCCGACTTCTTCCAGCTTTTTGAGGATCGCCTGGCCCCTGGAAACGGCCTGGCCTTGGTGGGGTCTCTGCTGTCAGGGACTTTGCTGGCTGGAGGGGGGGGTGCTGTGTGCCAACCAGCCGCCCAGGGCCGCTGGCACCCATGGGCCACCCTGCTGCCTGGGCTGCGCCGTACCCCCTCCGGTGCCCTCCCCTCCTAGGTGCGGGGCCTGGGCGGCCGCTGCTGGCCTCTCCTGGCCGTGGCTCCCTATGCCCAGCCGCCAGGAATCGCGGAGCGGGTTGGGCCAGCACCTGTCGGTAGCTCCAGGCTGAGGCTCCCCGGGCCGGGCCTGAGCTGGAGCCGCCATGCGGGGTGTGGTGGGGGGTCCCCCAAGCCTCGGCACCTGTCCCCGGCTGGCCGGACACGTGGCTTCGTGGGGACCCGCTTCCCGGGCCTGAGGATGGCACTGTCCCCCCGGGGGCTCAGTTCACGAGTCCAGCGTCTGCCTCAGTCTCGGGCTGGCGCACACTCACGGCGCGTGCCCTGTGTTCTCTAGGTCCCAGGAGCTGGCCTCACCGCAGTGCCCGAGTTCGGGTCCGCCGGCGGGATGGAGGACGACGACTTCGGCGGCTTCGAGGTAGGCCGCTCCGAGCGGGTTAGCGGCGATGGGCGCTGCACGTGTCAGCGGCCTGCTGGCCTCGGGGTCAGCGAGCCGCGCCCTGGGCTGCGTCTCCTTGAGGCAGCCACCCCGCAGCCCGAGGCGTTGCGCGGACGCCCTGCCTGAG
>REGO01000124.1:3555696-3608961 GCA_010120015.1 Rhombomys opimus
CCTGCTGTGTCCTCTTCCTCCTGCTGTGGCCTTGTGCAGCCTTGGTGCTGTATGCCTGCTTTGTTGCTGGTGTCCCTGGAAGGCCTGCTGGTTCTGAGGGATGGAGGGGGTGAGTCTGGGAGAGAGGAGAAGTAGGGCGATGCTGGGGCAGTTGAGGGGAAGCTGCTGTCATAAGTAACATGGCAGAATAAAGAGAAGGAAGGTGTTGAGTTTGCTGTTGTGTTCTGCATTGAGAGTCTGCCAGACTGTTCTTGCACCACATGCGGGTGCTTAGTGCACTGGTGCTTAGTGCACTGGTGCTTAGTCTGCCTGTTCTTAGTGTGCCGGCCTTAGTCTGCTTAGTCCACTGGTGCTTAGTCTGCCTGTTCTTAGTCCACTGGTGCTTAGTCTGCCGGTGCTTAGTGTGGCGGCACTTAGTGTGCCAGCACTTAGTCTGCTTAGTCCGCTGGTGCTTAGTCCGCCGGAGCTTAGTTGCCCTAATTCATCCTTGTAGCGGTGGGAGAGTGTCTGTCTTTGCTCCCTGGGGTGCCCGTTGTAGGCACGCGGTCCCGGATGGCAGAGACTTCACCCTGTTGAACCCCAGCGACTTCCCTCCCTGCCATCTCCGCTAAGCCCTGCTGAGCTGTTTCTGAATGCGGGGCTTGGGGTGCGGTGTCCACACTCCCGCGTCGGCTTGTTTCACCAAGGGTGGTGCCCTCCACTTTGACTCACGCTTGGTCGTTTGTCCCGGTTTCCTCCTTTTCAGTCATAGCACCCGCTGCCTTTACTCATTTGGAATGGCAGCTCGGGAGCCTTCCACCTTTGGCTCTTTTGGATGGAGTCACTGCAGGATGGTTGTTAATTGGGATTTTAACTATAGTTTTGCTCATTACTTGTCTTTGCATGCCTGCATTAGTCTTTTTATTGCAGGCAATGGGTTCCAAGCCTTTGGGATTACAGCCCCTCAGGTAGCGTGTCCTGACCCGGGGCTCTGGGCTTCTTGATGGCGGAGCGTGAGTCACCTGCAGCCACCTCATTGTGGTCACTTTCAGTCCCATGGGGTAATTAAGTAGTTGCAGCGCTAAGGTAGATGAGCAGAGCACTTAAACTGCTCAAAATACGTTAGGTTTGGAAACTTTGAGTGCTTGCTAACGGGCCGGGTTTGTGTGTCTGAGGTGAGTGTTCTGATGACTTTCGGGTAGGGTACACAGCGTGAATATACTGAGAACACTCACAGGGCTGGGGCCTGGCTCAGGGATGAAGCCCTGTCCTGACACGGGAGCTCAGTCGCTGGGACCCCTGCTTGAAGTGCAGAACCAGCATGTGCAGGCTGTCCTCTGACCCCCACAGGTGTGTGGCACGTATGCCTCCTGCATGCACGTGGTGCTTGCCAGTGTGCTGATTCTGGTGTAGCCGAGGGGCTCGGGAGCAGTGACTGATCTTTTCTCATCCTCGATGGTTCTGCTGTAACAGAAACACGTAGATCACATTTTAGTTCACCACTGGAGCAATGATGGTTGTATCTGTTTTTTTTATATTTCATTTATTATTTATTTATTTTCCTACCGCTTTTTCTGAAGGAAAATAACTTTGGGGATTTTTTTGGTAGCTTTTGTACCAGCACTCAGGATGGCTGCTCATAGGAGTGTAATTTTTAGAAAAGTAACTTGAAACTTTTTTACCAAGAAATCTTGTTTAAGTTTGTTTAATTGTCTTTGTTAACGTCTGTAAATGAGCACCTTCCTTTCATTCCCCGAGGTTAATGCTTGTCTGCTGACAGACCCATGCATGTAAACACATGCACGCAGTGTGTATGAAAGCTTGAGTACATGAGCAGACCAGGTGTGGCGTCTGCTGCGACCTGCGGCTGCGGGCACGCTGTCCTCCTGCACTAGCTGTTTCCTCTGCCCTCCGGGTTCTCAAGAGCCAAGGACTCACACGACCCCTCGGCCAGGTCGCCACACTCCTGTCTGGCTGCATTTTGTATTGTGCCTCTGTTTGCCGCAGCCCCAGAGATTCGGAATTGGTGGAATTATTTTGGTGTTTGTGTGTTCGCCATCCATCCCTCCTTTGCCACAGACTCTTGACTATCAGACACAGATCCGTGAGTGGCACACTCGTCTTCGCTGGCCGACAGGAAGCTGTCACCTGCGCTGGCGGTGCCTTTTCCCAGATGTGTTTTTGCAGCCGGCAGAGCTTCTGCCCCGAGCGTTGGTGTCCAGGCTGATGGCATCGCCTGAGGGAACAGGCGGAGAGGCCGTGGTAGGTGGCCATTTCTACAGTGGGGTGGCACACTTTTAGAGACAAAAGGCTGTTCCCTTTCTGCTTTTGACCGTGAAAATGGGAGTCGTGGAAGGGGCGGTGCAGGCACCAGCCGTGAGCTCTGAGTCCCCGAGGCCCCCAGACCGCAGGGGGGCTTCGTGTTCCACTTCCTTCTGGTTGCAGCTCTGTGATTGGCAAAGCTTCCCGGAACCTGGACCACGTGATGTGATGCAGTGCCAGTGGCACCTTACACGTGTCCCAGACAGAGGCACACTTAAAACGTAAGTGCTGTAATGGAGACCTGTGACGCTTAAGAGAGGCTGGTCCTGTTGTGTATGGTTGTTTCACACTTGGTCTAACGTTGCTGTTCCTGGTTCCCGACCAGGAATGACACGCTCATTCCTTCACTGGCATTAGAGCACACTTCTGCAGGATTCCAGTGTCTACTGAGACACCCAGGCTTGTAGGCTGAACGACTTCTGGATTCTGAAGACTTCCTGTTCACAGCCAACCATTGTTGGACTAGCTGGATTCAGCCAGTAGGTCATTCTAACAACCCGCTATGTACATATAGAATATATATAACCTATACGTTTATGCTAAGTTCTGCTTCTCTAGAGGACCATGACACATACAGGTCTCAGCTCCCCACTGTTGTCCTTCATACGTGTCATCCTTTCTAATGTGGGTTTAAATCAACTCTTACTTGGTCTACAAAGTGGGGTTTCAGGTTCCTCTTTGTCTCCTCTGTGTTTCTGGCCCTCCACTGGGGAGCTGGCCTTCTTTCTCGAGGTTCTGGGATCCTGGGCTCCCTCCCCGTCTCCTCAGGCCAGCCCTCTGTCCTGAATGCCCTGTCTCCTGTGGTTAGTGTGCCCCACACCCTATCCGCTGCGACAGCACCACATCCCACCGTACACCGGCAGATGTGGCAGCCGGCTGGCCCTCCTCAACCTCTCCTCACTGCCCGAGCTAAGCCAGCCTCTGCTGTTTCCTATGACCGGGATCACTTTTCCTCACACCCACTCCGGTCTCCAGTGAGGACCCCGTGGGCGGGCACTTGGCCATCAGTGTGTTTGCCGTTTGTGGAATTTGATTTAAAGGTTTTTTTGTATTTTTTTTCCTTTCATTTTTTGGATTCCAGACTACTGAAGTTTAAAGCGTCTGTTTAGCTGTGATTTTGGTGATTGTAACTTGACCTATTTTTATGATATTCCTCCAATGTTTTAGTACCCTCTGCAGTGTATTAGAGCTTGTATCTATAATTACTGTGTTCTTCTGAATAAATCATAGGAGCTGTGCAGCTACAAAATCTCACTTGATTGAAGTATTGCTATTGGGCCTGGTAGAAGCCTTTTGATCTCACTCCTGACTTCTGTGCTAATTTACTTGATTCTCTTGCCTTGCAGTAATAAATACTTAGTTTTTGCTTATTAAAGCGTGGCTGAGGTGAAGGGTCCTGGGGCTGCAGGCGGTGAAGGGCAGCTTTGCCGAGTTCAAGGCCAGCCTGGGCACCTTAGTGAGACCCTGTCTCACAATCAGAACAACATGGGGAGAGGCTGGGCTTGTGTCCTGGTGCTGGATGCCTGCCACATGTGTGTGAGGAGCCAGTTGAGCCCCTAACTCTGTAGTCCTGTCCTTAGATTCACATGGAAAGGATTTGAGGTTTTGTTCTGTTTGGGTGAACATAGTGAAGGCTAGTTTTATTGTCTGTGACTTCAGACAGATTGTTTTGGGTAGTTGGGCCATGCCAAGTATTTTAGGATAAACAACACAGGCCGCCTGACACCCTGAGAAAGCTGAGCAGAAGTGTGTACAGAGTTGTGTTTGGGCCGTGCAGAAACAGTGACCACTTCCCCACGCTCACTTCAGCAGACGTGTTGTTTGCAGATGCTGTGACGCTTTAGTCGTTTTGTACCTGAGCAATAGTGAAACGTTATCTGGCAGTGTGGCACGCTGCCCTAGTGAGCACATGCATCACACACAGGCATGTGTCATGTTCATACCAATGTCACACACAGCATACCTCACACACACACACACACACACACACACACACACACACACGCGCACAAGTGTTTTAAAGTGATTCTGTCAGTTTGGAGGATGTGCCACGTGGGTGTGACTGACAGTGCAGCTGGTGGCACACTGCGTAGGACCCCAGCAGCCCCTGGCATAGGCTCTCCTAACAGGCTCCCAAACTTGAGCATGGAGTGCGCGGGCTTCTCGTTGACACGAGCTGCTGCAAGAGTTAAGCCCTCGGGCTTCGGGTGTGACAGAGCGTTTGCTTTGGGGGGTGCGCTGATGACACGTCCAGAGTTCTCTTCTTCATCTTAATGTCGTTAATTTCACTGGGTGTAAATCAGAGCTGTGCTTATTTTCTGTAAAATCTTAAAATAACGCAAAATAAACAGATGCTCCCAGGTCATGGCTGCATGGTGAATACAGCTGTGTCTTCTGTCGGGAGGAGGGTGCCATCGTGAGAACACGGCTCTGTCTTGTGTAGGGAGGACTCTGTGGTGTGAATTGCTTTCTTCTGCCAAGTTCCCCCTTTAACACACTGTACAGGGCTGGTGTCACTGGGGACAGAGGAGTTTGGCTGAGAGTCCAGTGTGGCCTTGACCTTGTTCAACTCGACGACAAGCTGCCGTCAGACTTTCTCAGTCGTGGGACAACTTAGGCTTAGCTTTCATAAAAGGGCACATTTTCACAGTCCAAATACAGACCCTTCACTGTCGTGTTTGCTGAGAAAAGCTGTTCGTTGCTTTGCCTGTAAAAGTGACAGTTAAGGCTTTCATAGCTTGACGACCAGTGTCGCAGTGTCGCAAAGCTTTTCCATGCAGATTGCAGTTCAAGTGTAAATTTACATTTTAAAGGTCCACGTGAGAAACTGCAGCTTTTGTTTTAGAATTTTGACTGTATAATTATGTTTTACCTAAATGCTGAGATTTCCTAGGCATTCACTTGTGGGGTCCCCTCCAGTTTCCCTTTGGCCAGCTGAGGCCATAGTTGGCCTGAACTCACTCATGGTGGCAGCTGGTCTTAGGGTAAGTAAAATTAACATTTCTGTGCAAGGCCTTGCACGCTGGGCATTACGGTTATTTGAGGTTCTCCAGGAAAAGCCAGTACCGAAGTGCGCTTCCTCCCGGCTGAGCCGATGCTCCTCTCCACTGTGACCCAGCCTGGAGCTTTCCTGTCCAAATGTGTCCCGAGGACAGCAGCCCAGTTCCTGCCTTCTGTAGCACCGGCCGTCAGTTGTCCGAACACTGTTGTATCAGTGTGTCCTGTCGCACTTCGGTTGGTTTGTGTCTTTCCTGCAGACTGTAATAGTTGTGCAAGCACACTTGCTCCTGGGCATGTGACAGGCTTCGAGTCCTAGGCCTCCTGTCCACACACAGCCTGGTTCTATGAGCAGGCTTTATGGCTTGTGTGGAGAGCCTGGGGTTGCTGAAGGCTGGGGAGCGTAGCCTGGATGTCTGTGCTGGTTCCTCTCTTTGCTTGTCAGCAAGCCTCACGCAGAGCTGTGGCCGTGTCCAGGCTCAGGGTGGAGATGGAAGACTGCAGGGCCCCATCTAGCCTTTTCCTTCTCCTCTGTGCGTCAAACACTTGCTCCCATTGGCTCCTTTTTTCCATCACTTAACTCGAATCCCCACCCCCCATGCCGGGATTGAACCCAGGGCCTATGCAACTGAGTGCCCTTACTCACTCACGGGGCAAGCACCGTTCCCCGAGCCTCGGCTGCCTGTGGAGCCATTCTTGGTGGTTCTGATTCTGGCTGTGTGTCAGCCCAGATGCGGTGAGGTGTCTCTTTGAACTTGTCACGGCTCTGCTCTTACTTGCTGGTGTGCCCCGCTCCTGCGTGGACAGCACACAAACAGGCATCACCTCTCTCTCCCACACACATGGGTGCCTTCTCAGGACCCTGTCTTTCCTGTTCACAATCTCAGATTGGCTGAGAATTTTCCAGCTTGTCTTTCTGGTGGTGTAGAGTATTTTCTCAGGCAGGCCCCTCTGGGCTCTAGGCTGCCCTTCCCATTGCATGGTGCGTGTCTGCAGCCTTGCTCATCTGCTGCGCAGTTTCCTCAGCTGCTCTCCAGGGTAGCTTTCTGCCAGCCTCTCACACAGAGAGACAGCTGTAAGAGAAGAGCAAGGAGTTTACACTTCTGGCCAGACCTTTGCCCACTCGGCCTCACTGTCTGGTTTCTGTTGTTCCTTTTTCTCTTTCCTTTCCTCATCGTGTCTGTCAGTATCCATGTGACTTTGTGAGGACCACAATGGCAGTAACGTGATGGTGCCTCCTCCTCGCAGTGTAATGAGGCTGCTGTCTACCTGACTCTGGGCCACCTTGACACACTTTGCAAAAGGGAGTCTCACTTGAGAAATTCTCCCGCCCAGTCAGCCTGTCCATGTGTCTGTGTGGTGCGAGAGGGCCTGGCCCTTTATGGGTTGTGTCTTTTCTGAGCAGATGTGTGTGTGGGGGGGGGTCAGTAAGCAGCTCCTCTAGAGGAAGCGGGTGTGTGTGAGGTCACTAAGCAGCAATCCTCTGTGAGCCTAGTGCTGCCCGAGGCTCCGGCAGCACACGGGGGACTAGGGCGCTCGTTTGCAGGCTGTTAGTTCACCCTTTGCTCTCTGCCCTCAGGTTTAGGGTTCAGAACCCCTATTTCCTGCTAATCGATCATATTTTTATTCTGAGTGTGTGAGCTGTCGATGAGGTTCGGAAGTCCCTGAGGCTGATGTGAGCCTCACATCATGCCTGTCTTCCCAGGACTTTGCCCCGGCCAGCCCAACAGCCTGTTTCCTCCTGCTGCTCCAGTTTCTGCTGTCAGGGCGTCGATGTTTGCCCCACTCCTTTGCTTCATCGATAATTTCCAAAACCTTTCAAAGGTTTTGCCCAGTTTTAAGTCCTTTACATATTAAGACTATTAGGTTTTATTTGTGATACATTTGCATCTTTTTCTACCTTGGCAGTTTTTGTATATTTTGTAATCACCCATTACTGGACATTATGACATTTTTCTTGTATCTGACATCACGGCCCACTCACTTTAGTCTGATTTGTACACGACCTTGTTTTTAAGTATTCAAGCCTTTGGTCTTTTAAAGGCCTCATTTAGCTTTTCCTTCCTGTTTGGGTGTGCATGTATACATGTGTGCAAGTGCCTCCCCCTGCCCACAGAGGGCGTGCTCTGAAGCTGGAGGGGGCTGTGAGCCACATCCTGGGTCCTGGGAGTTGAATCTGGGCCCAGGAAGGTCAGCCCCGGGCTCCAAACGTCGAAGCCGCTTAAGCCCTTCATCCTTGCTCTTCGGAAGAGTTTATCTGTGTCTTACCCTCCTCCCATGGTTACATCTCAGTGGCTGAGCCTGCCATGTCTGCTCTGCCTGCTCCATGTCTGCCTGAGAGGATGTTGTCAGGCGACCTTGTGACTCTCTGCTGTGCTAGGTAGCAGCTCAGCACCAACTGGAGTTTGCTGAGCATCTGTGGCATCTTCCCGTGGTCTCCATGGAGACAGCAGCATGCCCAGGCCCTGCTTTTAGAGGAAGAGCACGGGTCAGGCCGTGGCTGCTGCTTCCTGGGGCTTCTGTCACTATTGTATGTGGATGGCGTTAAGCCTGAAATTCTCTAGCAAGTATGGGCACCGATTCCTCACCACTCCAGGGCCGTTTTGTCCCAGCCTAAGTTTCCTGTGTCCTGTTCCCCTCACTCTGCGTTCTGCGTCTGTGAAGCGTCTTGCACAGTGGTTCTTCTGTCACTCCCTTCCCAGCGATGGCCAGTGTTCTGATCCTGGGCAGGTGCCGTCATCTACAGGCTCATGTGGGGGAGCTACACAATCCATGCATGTGCATGCACATATATTTGTGCAGAAGCTTCACTTGGTTTTGCACGTGGCCGTCGGGAAGCTGGTTCAACAAGCCGAGGTGGGTTTTTTTTTTTTTTTAATTGTTTTTGTTTTATTTTCCCACCTTTTTCAAGACAGAGTTTCTCTGTGTAGCCTTGGCTGTCCTGGACTCATTCTGTAGACCAGGCTGCCCTCAAACTCACAGAGATCCACCTGCCTCTGCCTCCTGAGTGCTGTGTCACACAGGGCATGTGTCACCACATCTGGCTGTTTTCTGCTTTTTAAATATAAATACCATTGATACACCTTTTTAAAGTTTGCCTCGGTGCTTTATGGAATAAATTGTGGTGTAAGGTCCAGGGCAGGAACCAAGGTGACGTCCTCTCTTTCTTGTTTGCTGTCATCTGGGTTGATTCGTGTCTTCATTAGGATAAAGGACCAGAGAAGGCGAGCATTCTTCACCTTACTCTTCACAGAAAGGAAAGGACATGGGAAGTGTATTTTTGATAAAGGTGTTTTCAGGGTCATGGCATCGTCCTCTGTAGCAGACCTAGTGGAGAGTTAAGGAATTTTCCAAAAGTGAATAATCAGCATTTCACTTCCTGAATAAACCTGCTTGTTTACAGTTTCCTTAATATGCTTTTAGATTTTGTTCACTAATATTTAATTACATCTTTAACTTCATTTATAAAGAATTCTTTGTCTACAAACTTTTTTAAAACCTCCCTTTAAAAAACACATTGTGTGTGTTTGAGTGGTGTTTGTGTGTTTCTATCTGTGTCTGTGTGTGTGTGTGTGTGTGTGTGTGTGTGTGTGTGATGCGTGAGAATGTGCACCCCAGATAGGAGCCCTCAGAGGAGTTTCTTCTCTCCTTCTGCCGTGTCTGTGCTGGGGATTGAATTCAGCCACCAGGCTGGCAGCAGGTGTTTACCTGAGCCGTCTCACGGGCCCCTTTTACTGTCTTTGCAGGCTTAGTTTTGAATGGTGCATTCACACTAATAAAGTTCAGAGGGCTGGCGTTACAAAGCCTTCGCTCCTTCACGAAAACGGCCTTCAGTTGTCATTGGAGCCTCTTATTGGCTTAATTGTCCCCAAAGAAATAGCTATATTCTTCAGGAGACCTGTTGTAATTTGTAGCTATTTTAAAAATTATTTTATTCATTTTGCATCCCGATCACGAGGACTAGGGGACCCGGGTGGGACTGGAAGGGGACAAGAGTCCTGATTTAAAATCTAACCAATCAGCTTTATAGACTTTCTCAAGCACTTGCCATGTTGGTAACAATTAAAGCTTGAGCCGGGATTCCTAAGCCCTGCTTTGTGTATATGGCAAATTTGTTCTATTTCTGCAGGTCATTATTTCAGAGACAGTCAATAACATTCATAACTGAAGGCAGGCAGTTAGCTCCACCGTGGTTGAGCAGGTGGTGGGCAGGTGGGAAAGCCTGTGTGGAGCCCTGTGGGAAGGCTCCTCCATTCTGGCCTCGCCCACAGCTGAGCTCACTCCGCACACCCTGCGCCTCAGAGTGAAGCGCTGCGTCTGTTGGCGCACCGAAGCAGTGCAGCAGGAGTGTGAGGTGTGTACGAGGAAGCTGGGACACTGACGAGCTCATGTGGTGTGCTGAGGCTGCACAGCCAGTGTGCATGCTGGGAGGCTGGTGTCAGGGCCGCAGCACTGTGATGTCACAGAGGCGCCCGGCAGTGTGGCGGTGTGGGTGTGAGCACAGCGGGACTGGATGGCCAGCCCTGGCAAACCCAGTGTTCAGTTAACTGTAGCGAAACATGAGGCCCGCGTGAACTGTGTGGCGTGGTAGTTAGTGCAATGTGCCTGTGGGACATCTACATGGATCCTTGTAACCAGGTGTGTGCAGGGTTCTGGGGGTGGGGCACCAGAGTTTGGTGGTCACTGCTCTGTGGGCAGGAGGAGGCCTGCTGGTTTGGAAGTGGTTGAAGGAAGTGGAAGACTGAGAGGAGGCGCTATGGAAGGTGGGAGGGTGGAATGAGTCCTCATCACAGGGCCTCAGGCAGTGGCGGCAGGGGACTAGCCCTGCTGGGAGGGAGGCAGTCTGGCCCCAGGGGCAGAGTGGGTGGTGCTGTTGAGGGCCAGGCTTCCTCCTGCCTCCTCCTGCCTCCTATGTTGGTTTGTTTGGGTTCTCTTTCTTTTAAATTTGCAATTTATCTATTTATTTTAATTAATTAATTGATGACGGTTATGCAGTCTGCAAGTCTGTGTAGCAGACTATCACTAATGGTCTCGGGTGGGCTCTCTCATAATGTGTGACCCAAGTTGGGCCAGTCTCTGGCTGGTTGAAGGTTCTGTGGTGGGTGGTGTCCCATTCCTTCTGCTGCAAGTCCCGCCTGGCCACAGTGGCCCATGTAGGTTCCATGTCTACTGCTGCAAGGAGTCACAGCCAGGATCCACTGTGGACTCCCAGAGGCTCCCTGTCCCAGAGATGTTATTCTCTCCAGCCCCCCCCCCAGCCCTGTCCCACCCCTGTCCCCTCCTCCATCTCCTTCAGATGTGCACTCTGTCTCCCCTTCTGAGGGAGATTCACGCACACTCCCCGGCCCTCCTTGTTTCTTAGCTGCTTTGGGTCTGTATTTACCTGTGACTGTCTGTGCCTTGTGGCTAATATCCCATAGTTACTGAGTGTGAGCGTGTGTGTCTTTCTATGTCTGGGTTACTCGGGATGGTCTTCTCTGGCCCATCATTTGTCTGCATATTTCGTGATTTCCTCCGCTTTAGCCTCCTCTCCTCTTGTCCTGTTGTACTCTCGTCCTCTCCTGGCTCCAGCTTTCCTGCCTCCTGCTCTCTCCTCCTCTTCATGATGTGCTTAGATGGTCAGGACTGGAGAGGATTGTGTGCCAGCTGGTTTCAGATCATGGCTGTAGATGCCAGTGACACAGACACTGAAAGACCCAGATGTTACGGCTGTCTAGCTGGGTGTCTGTTGCTGTGATAAATCACAGTCCACGGTGAGGGACGACAGGGCAGGGATTGAGGCAGGGCGTGAGCCTGCCTCGAGGATCATGAGACATGGATGTACGCCTCAGGCCTGCACAGGGGCCAGCTGGGGGGGGGGGTTCTCTGTGAGGTTCTAAGTCCCAGGTGACCGCAGTTGGTGTCAAGCTGACACAGAGCCAGTGCCAGGCGGCAGTGCTCAGTCTGTTCTGAAACAGCCATGGTGCTGAGTGACTTTCAGAGTTTAGTATTACAGTCTTTATCAGTTAAACATCACAACTAGGAATTGGAATATTCTGACATTTTAAAGAGACTTTTTCATATGAGGGAAGATTTGGGAAAAATTGAAAAATATATGCCAAGTGCAAACTGGAATTAAATTTCTACCTTATTGTATTTGAGATGAAAAAAATTGGCACACCTTTGTATTTCAATTGCAAATTCAAACACACACATACACACACACATACACACACACACGGACACACAGTACACGGGGTACACAGAGGCCTGTATACAAACATATATACATGCACACAGAAGTGTGCAGTCATACATACACATATGTATGTGCACATGTGACATACATGCTTGTGCACACAAGCACACAGGCACAGAGGCACAGCAAGCTTGTGCACTCATGTACATGCACACAGGCACATAGAGGCACACACACAGGCACATAGGGGACACATACTGTGCACACACATGCTTACACACAGAGCCACTAAGAGGTAGACACGCTTGTGCACACTGACTCAGATGACTTTCTTGTTTTAAATTAATTTATTGTGAGGATTCCCTGCATGGTGGCTGTGTCTGTGTCCTCTCTACCCTGTTATCCAGTGTGTAACATACCATACTGTTCGGTGTGAGAAAGGCTTATGGAAGATAATTTAGCAGTTCCTTAAGTCTGTGCATGGAGTTCACTAGTATTCACTGGCCTTATACGTGTCTTTCTTCAGGGGAACACGCAATTTCCATTGTGAACCATCTTCAGAGCTTGTGGTAGGACCCGCGGACAGAGCTACTGATGCCAATGTGGAATAAAGGTCACTGCAGTTAGGCTGTTGTGTGTGTGAGTGAGTGAGTGAGTGAGTGAGTGTGTATGAGTGTGTGAATGAGTTGACTGCTGAAGGTGACTCCTTACATTTCAAAGCATTAGAGTCATTTGAATTTTTGGAAGCATTTAAAAATAAAATAATATAAATATATTTTGTCCTCATTTGTATTTTTGTCTTTTTTGTACTTGTCGGCCAGCTGCTTCCACACCTTCCAGTGTGAACTTAGCACTACAGCGATGCTTTATTGCAGAGCTAAGAGCAAAATTGTCTCTTTTTGTATTACTATTATGGAAACAATCCAGTAAATGAAAATTGACTTTAGCATGAAAACTTAAGAAAAAAATTATTAGTAGAAGAGAAACTCCCAGGTTTTCCCATGAGCCTGCCTTCACCCTTGCTGTGCCATAGTGAGTTGTGGCTGTGCTGGACCAGAGCTGGTCAGCCTGTGTGTCAGTGTCCCATGCTGACTGCCTGCACGGCACGGCTGCACTAGGCCGCTCCCGAGTTAGCAGTGGACGTGTCTTTCCTGTTCCCTCTGGCAGGAAAGAAACCCCCTCCGCAGGCTGTTTCATGTGTTAAAACATGTTTGTCTTCAGCTCACATAGAAATGTGTGTAATTCAGAAACACTGCTGTGGGTTTCATACACTAACCACAACATCTCGCCTTCTCCCCCGAGGCTCTCACGCACGCCCCCGACCCTCCTGTCCTGCCGGCCTCGTGCTCTGACCTCCCCCTGTGCTCTGTCCTCAGTATCCGGAGTCGGTCTCGCAGCAGCCTCTCCGGAGCTCGTCCTGGACCATGACCGCTCGCCCCCTTCCTCGGGCCACCTCCCTTCAGACACCATCCTTTCCTCGCCAGACGACACGCGCGCGGACAGCAGCCTCGTGAGCCAGAGCCTCCCGAAAGCTCAGGTGAGGGGCTGCCTCCCGCTTAACTCGAGCTGTGACTTTCTGAAGCACAGCTGTCCAAAAGAAATGTTGCAGTCAGTAGATCTGATGTTCTGACTCTGAGACCAAGGCTTAGATTAGCAATACTGGATAATACTGTTTTGTAAGATGAATGCAAAAGGCTTAGGTACCTGAGTCACAGGGCTTTGCCTGGAGTGTCGCATTGCTAAGGTGACTTAGTGCTCAGGCTGAGGCTCCAGTTAGACCCAGAGGACACTAGGTCAGAGAAGAAAGCTGGCGGGACTCACCCTCAGCGTCCGGTGTGCTGAAGCCCCTCAGAGCTCTGTGTGAGCTCCTGCGTGAGCTGTCGGTGCACCCTGGATAAGAACCTCGGGCCCTCACAAGGAGCAGAGTGCTCAGTGCCCTCCTGGGGACCAGAGTTGGGTGCAGCACCCACGTGGAGGAGCTGCGGGGGCCTGTGACCTCCACACACGTGTGCAGATGCCCACACACAGACAAGACAACAAATAGACCGTTGCTCCCCCGTGGAAAGGTGAGAAACTGAGGCACAAAGGAGCAAACTTCCCGCAGGCAGTGCTGGCAGGACACAGGGACAGAGCTGGCTCCACTGCTGATTTTTTTCGACCACTTTACAATGTAACTTAAGTGTGAAATTGCACCTGAGGAACATGCAGGCTGCCTGGTGTGGTGTCAGCCCAGAGGTTTACTGAGGTAAACAGCCGTGCACGGTCCTTAAGGTGGACTTAGCTTTGCTTGTGAAATCTTGGACTAAAGGAGAACAATAACCCAAAAGAATAATGGTTTTTGTATTTCAAACTTAAATTCAAAGTTAAACTTCAAAAAGGGACATAATTATTAAAAGAGTAGCTTTTCTTTTCTGGAAGTATGCTGTTTTTAGGTTCATGAGCATCTTTTTCAAGTTTTGGATAAAACCTCCAAAGAGTATCACCGTAGTGTATTTGTTCAAATGTTTGCAGAGCTGGGCATCCTGGGTGCTGAAGGCAGAATTCTGATCCCAGTCTTAAAGTATCGAGTGCAGTGAGATAACCTGTTAGTTTTGCTAGAAGTTGCTAAGTTAGTGTCATTAATAAACGTGAACGGCTGAGTTGCAGTTTAATTATAAATGGATCCTCATTCTGTGTGTGCACTTGAGTATGAGTGTGTTTTGGGTGTGTTCATGCTCCATTGTGCATTTCTGGGAAGGCTGAGTGTTTAGCGAGCCAATGGTAGCACAGTAGTGAGCACTGTAGACAGAGGAGGCTTCTCTCCAGGCTCTGAGACTGGAGTCGTGTGGGTTCACTGAAAGGACGCGTCACCGATGTTCTGCACTTCGCTCCACATGTGGCCTCTGACACTCCCGGGCATCTGCTTAGTGCAGTGGCCTAGCCCCTCTCTGTGGTCCGTCTTGTTCACACCTTTAGATTCAGCAGTCAGCGCACACACATCTGAATATCCCGCTCTTCCCCCTGGGGCTGGCAGCCGAGCCGAGCCATGGGGCGGTTGCTCTGGAGGACGAGGCCGAGGGTCCTGGGGCTGATGCGTCCAGCACTCAGCTCCAGCAAAAAATCTCAAATCTGGAGACGAAGCTTAAGGCATCTGAAGAAGAAAAACAGAGGATTAAAAAGGTGAGTGTGCATTTGCCTGGCAATGTACAATTGTATGTGCACTGATTTGATAGAATCCACAAGGACCGAGACTCCTAGGCTGTGGGTGGGTCACGTCACAGGCTGTGCATGCCGTTGACAGAAGGCGCAGGCGTGGCTGGAGGGGGCTCCCCGGGAAGCCGCTCGTAACTGCCTGCAACTCCATGCCCTCTGCGGGCCTCCAGGAGCTTCTTTGTGCACGGAGAGCACAGACGTGTGCAGGCACACGAACATGTACATAAGTATAAGCTAAACCTTGAGCAGAAGTCTGTGTTCAGTGGTTAGCACACCCTTGCAGTCAGCATCTACTTCAAGCAGCCGTGCATCAGAAATGCTCAGGGCACGTGTTCTGTGTGCCGTGTGTGTGTGTGTGTGTGTGTGTGTGTGTGTGTGTGTGTGTGTGTGTTGACACACCCCATTTCCACAGACAAAGCAGTGGTTTATGTCATATTTCTGTGTATTTCCATATTTTAAGTATCTGGAGATAATTTAGTGTCCAGAGCAGGGTGTGTGTTGGTTCCCTGAAAATATTATGCTGTTTGTAACAGACCTGAGCCTCCTGTGACCTCAGTGTCAGCAGGGGACCCATGTGAGCCAAGGCTGGTGTGCCCTTATGGCACTTGGAGGTTTCCACCGGCTTTTTGTCGTTTCTTGCTCCTCTGAGGCTCCAGTTGCTGGTCACCTTCATTTACCTTCAGAGCACGCAGTGCTGCATGCCTGTGTGGCCTTCAGTTTGGCACGTGAGAAGTCAGCTCTCCTCTGTCCTCCCGTCCGTCAGTCTGTCTGTCTTCTTTCATCTCCCTCATCCATCATCTCTCTACACGCATCAGTGTGTCTGTTGTCTGTCCTTTTGTCCCTCCGTGTGTTTTTGTATCTTAGGTGTCATCAGAGGTGCTGACAGAGGTTGGGCTTGTTCATTGCACTGGCTGAGAAGCTTTTGTTCTTTACTCATTGTTCCGTGTTTATGGTATGCACCTGTGCACATGCTTGTATGCAAGTAGGAGAACATGCCCGTGTGTTTTTCTGTGGAGGCCAGAGGTCAGTGTCAGGATGCCTTCATCTGGCTACACTTTGTCCACTCTGACCTGGAGCTCACTCTGCACTAAGGTGGCTGGCTCGTGGGCTCCGTGGATGCCTCTGTCTCTGTCTCTCCTGGAGTCACAGATGTTCATGGACATGTGGCTTTTCTGTGGGTGTGTGAGAGGTCTACACTCAGGGCCTGCTGCTCATTCAACACACACTTCTTCCTCCTCGATGCCGCTCCAGCCTTGCTCTTGCTCATTTATTAGTTTTAGTGTCCTGTCAATATTCAGTCTTGGCCTCGAAGTCACACTTAGCTTCGGCCACTTCATGCGTTCACAATTTTTAGAAATTAAGCCATTTTTGCTGATTTTTTTTCCCTGACAAGTATTTTCTGTTTATTGAAAAAGTATTTATGCTGTAGAGCATTGCAGAACTTGTGTGTGGTCCCTTGCAGGATGTGGAATTGCTGATGGAGAAGCACAGTGTCCTGGAGAAAGGCTTCCTGAAGGAGAAGGAGCAAGACGCTGTGTCCTTCCAAGCCAGATACCGAGAGCTTCAGGTGAGCGACCCCGGCGCCCTCGGTGATGGCCCGGTGAGGTCTGGGACCCCCGCCTGTGGTCTGGGGTGAACTGGAAGAGTGGCATTTTTGTGATGCTGGCATCAGGTCACCAACTCCAGTGCTTAATGCGCCAGCTTCTGGAAGGCCTCCAAAGAGCCCCTGGGGAATGAAGTGTGTTTGTTTGCTGCGAGCAGCACTTCACTCTTAGGAAGTCGCTGTAGGAAGAAGGGGCTAGGCTGGTTCATAGCCATATCTATCGCCCTTGGCTAGATAGACGCTCGGCTGTCCCATAGGCTAGGGTGTGGTAGCCGGGTTTGTACTGAGAGGCCTGGCGTCTGCAGTGGCCAGAGTGAATGGCCCAGGAACCAGTTTCCTCTCTGGTAAAATGACAAGGGTGGTGGCTGGTGGCTGGCGCTCTGCGGTGTCTGCGCACCAAGCGGACCGTGTGAACTGTTCCAGGATGTGCCAGCCGCAGATGCGTGGACGGATGAAAAGTGCGTCTCCGAAAGCAGCGCTCTCTGTACAGTTCTAAGATAGTTCGCTCATTCTTGAAGGTCCAGACACTGCAGAAGAAGTGAAACAAAATTCTTATCACAGGAAAATTATAAATATTTTCACTTGATTTCAGAACATTTGCCTTTTAATTTTCAAATTTGAAAGGAAATGTGTTGTGCTAAGTCAGGACGGGTGCTTCCCAGCCGAGGTCCTAAGTGACAAATGCAGTGTGCTTCAAGCTGGAGCTGACTTTAAAGGAAGGGGTGTTGCGGAGAGTTCTGTTTTGTTTGTGATACACTCTCATTACCAGTTAGGTGTGGAAGTGTGAAAATGCCCTGGCATGGAAACTGACAGCTCGTGGCAGCCAGGGCACAGTGGGGACACCTCCCTCTTCCTGCCTGTCCAGGCTGTGCACACTGGGCAGAGGGGCCTAAGGCGTGCACTGGCGTGTGCCTCGTCACTCTCCTCCTTCGGGCCTCCTTCACAGGCACCAGGCCCCTGCCTGAATCTCAGACAGTGTCACAGGGCTGTGTTCAAAACGTTAGTTAGGACCGGCACCGGCGCCTACTAAGGCTTTGTGGCCAGCAGCTGGCAGCTTATTTGCTGTGCGTGACCAGTTTCCAAGTGAGCACGTGCTAGCGCTAGCTACGCCTCATCATTAGACGTCATTCCACTTCTTCCCCATCCTTTTCTCTACAGAGGCACATCCTAGTTTCAGGAGCGTGAATACTAAAAATGTTAAAGAGCACACCCAGCTAATGGGAATTGAAATGTTTTGAAGCCCTAAAGTGTGTGTATATAAGTGGAGTTCTCTTCCTGACGTCACAGGACCGTGTAAACATCACAGGTGTGGAGCCTGGCCTCCGTGTTGTCATGCCTTAAACACCCAGGCCTTCAACTCTTGTTCTCTTGGCCTGACCCTGCTATGGTCATGCTATCTTAAGGCCTTTAGTGAAGGATGTATTAAATCGGTGATTCGATAGCCCCAGACTTTTCATTTGGTGACCTCAGGTGTCAGAAATTAGCCCCACTGGCGTAGGAACAGAAAAACGTTGCATGTTTACTGACTGGACAGTGCTGAAGGAAGTGGACAGGACGCTGAGCCTGTGGTCCCTGTGGTGTTCCGGCCTTCATAGCAAGGCTGACACCTGCTGTCTTGGCTGGTTTTTATGCCGTCTTGACAGAGTCGCTTTAGAAGAGGGCTCCTCAGTTGAGAAAGTGACCCCACCAGATTGTACTGTGGGCAAGCTTATGGTTGGCCTATGGGCAAGGCTGTGGTACTTTTTCTTGAGGGATGATTGATGCTGGGTCCAGCCAGCTGTGGGTGGTGCCACCCCTGGGCTGGTGGCCTGGATGATATAAGAAAGTAGGCAGAGTGTGCCATGAGGAGCACTCATCATGGAGTCTGCTTTAGCTCTTGCCTTGACTTCCTGCCCTGATTCCGTAGTGACAGACTATGATGTGGATATGTGATCAAAAGAAACCCTTTTCTCCCCAAGATGCTTTAGATAATGGTGTTTTGTTATAGCAGTAGAAGCCCCAAGGAAGACAGAAACTGTACCAGAGAGTGGACCCTGCTGAGAGACCCAACCATGTTTTGGGAGGACTGTGGAGGAAGCCATTAGGTGTTGAGAGCCCGGTGAATATTGTGAGAATGTAGAAGACCCTGCTGAGAGCAGTGCGGACTCCAGAGGCGTGGTTGTGGAAGTTCAGAGTGGCATTTGGGAGTCCCTTACAAGCTCTGTTGGGCACCAGGTGTGTTGAAGTCTGACACACTTCTGCTTTGCTGGACAGTCGTTACCAGGAGAGCAGTGTTGTTGGGGTTGGTTGCTTCTCCAGCATCAGGGCACAGAGGCTGCGGCCCAGCCTGGGCCAAGGCTGCACTGTGGAGGAGGCTTTGTGGGGAGGTTGAGGCGAATCCCTACTGCGGGCCGGAGTTTCCGAAGAGCCGGGAGGCTGGTGACGCCGCACAGCAGCACGAGCCCCACACTTAAGCCAGCTCCACGGTTGAGTGTACCAAGCGGTTAGTGAAAGAGGGCGTTTTCCCTAAGATAAAATTAGTGCTCCAGTTTGAGCATGCCGTACATTTAGGTCTTTACGTCCTCAGTCCTCATGTGTGTCCAGATGGCAAGCAGACACTGCTGTGTAGCCACACAGGCTTCTGGTTTTCAGCCTTTAAGTTTCAGTCCTGCCTGGAGAGGCCTCCTGGCCCCATGCGTCCAGACCTCTTGGGATCGCTGTGTCTGTAAAGGTGTGCTCACCAATATCACTAACAGTGGCAGAGCTGTAGCCCTGGTGGAGCTGGAGCCTTGCTTGATAAGACGAAATGTGTTGTCAGTTGTCCTTATACTGTACAATTGGCAAAATGCAGTAGTGTGCTGCCAGCGCTGTGGCTCCCCGACTGTCCGTGTGTCCCGCTGGCTCTCTGCTGAGCCCTGCCCTGCCACCTCTCTACTGAGGGGCAGCAGGGGTTTTGCAGTTGGTAAATGCCTTTGATAGGTGGGTTTGATTGTGTTAATGACACTGCCACAGGAGAAGACCAGCGTGCAATGTGGTGAAGCCCTGCTCTCACCAGTGGTAAGGGAGCCTGTTATTTTTGAAAACACCAGTTTACAGTCTCCAGGGACACTTCTGCTCTATTTGACTACTTATCTGAGGTTGGAGTCCAACCTCAGCCATTCTAGAACAAAGCCACAGACCTCAGCAGTCAGTGAGGACACTAGTTTGGGGCAAAGGCTCATAAAATCATGTGGCCACACCACAGAGACTTTTCTCCCAACTACAAAGTTTCATATAAGACAGAAGAAAAGATAAGTTTGTGCTTGCTGTCAGAATAGCATGGGGAAAAGCCGCCCCCGCCGGCTGTGTGAGGACTCCTGGGAGGGTTGGCTCTTTCCCAGGATGTGTTCACATTCTGCTCATTTGAAGGTTCTCAGCTGTAAACAGTGTAATATGGGGTGTTTGGGGGGGGGTTGCTCTCTTCACACTGCCTTTGGGGCGCTCTGCCAGCTCTCTTCACGCTGCCTTTGGGGCGCTCTGCCAGCTCTCTTCACACTGCCTTTGGGACGCTCTGCCATCTTACATCTCACCATTGAGATGGCTTTGTGCCTTGCCTCGCTGTCTGAGAAAGCAGGGCACTATGGGGATTATGGTCCCTGCAAGAACTTCGTTATTTAGGTCATAGCAATTTTGACAGGGTCTTTCCAGCCTCTGGCTAAAGTTGCTCTTCTTCTTCCTACCCTACTTCTGTTACTTTCTTGAAAACGTGGTAAATCTCGTTGCTGTGTTCACTGTTTGACCATTCCTGCAGGGACAGGCGGAGCCCCCAGTGAGTGTGTGCTGGGTGAGCTGGCCACGTCAAGGACCCCAGATGCCTGAGAGCTGCAGAGTAACAGAGCCTTCCCCTGGGGCTGGGCTTGGAGTCTGTAGAAGATGGGTTCCTTGCAATGGGACTGGAAAAGCCCTCGGCAGAAACGAGCCTTGTGCTTTGCTCTTGTACTTCCAGTATCCAGAGTGTGAGGGGTTAAGCTCTCTGGTCTTAGTGATCAGTTAGGCTGCATATGGAGCAGAGAAGTTGGTTTTTAATTTCGCTTGTATGATAGTTGTCCATCTAATAGTCCCTGTTTATCCATCTGCGTGTCCTGGTTGACATCAATTTTAAGGTAAGGTTAGAATACTATTTAGTTCACAGCATAAAGCAACCTAGCGAACTTAGAATATGGGAATTTTTCTTTAATTTATTTTTATGGGTATTATGGAACTTTTTTCTGCATAGGCTAGAAGAGGACATTGGATCCCCTGGGACTGGAGTTACATGCTTAACGGGCTGCATGTGGAAACGGAATCTGGGCCCTCTGCAGGAGCAGCCAGGGCTGTTAACTGCTGAGCTATCCCTTCAGTACCAATTTTGGGACGTTTTTGTGATAGAAGTATTACTACTGTTTATTTTATTTCTAGCCAATGAATGCTATTATATAACAGCTTCCAAGAAATCCTCTGTTTGCTGGTAGCTGTGGGCACAGTGCAGTCGGGAGCAAACAGAGCAGCAGAAATCAATAGGTCCGAGCTCGCAAAAGGTGCTGGCGGGGCTGATGGCATTCGCACAGTGTGCAGTGTCCAAGCGGCCTTCAGCACGTGTCCATCCTGTGCACATGCCCTGTGCTGCTTAAGAGCTGCTAAACAAGCCTCCACCTGCCTGGCTGCAAGTCTTTGTGGAACACCTCACCCATTCAGAATACGCCAGCCTTCTCCCCCGCCTGTAGGTCATTGGGGCCTTACTTCACCAGTGCACGCACGCCCCCGCCCGCCTGCCCCCCGCCCTCGTGCTTGCAGCTCCAGTTGCTCCGTGTAGTGTCCACCTCTGCACCGTCTTTGGCTTGTCTTTTCTGTGTGCACCTGACATCTCCTCTGATGTCACAGGTTTTGTCTTCTACGTTATGCAGCTTAGTATTTCCCGAAAACCCCCTTCTAGCAATGGAATCTAGGAGGACTTCCAGCAGTGTAAAATATGTCCATCAGATAAAAGAGCCCCTGGCGCCCACCTTAGGAGCAATGCTCAGCAGTCAGATTGAGTGGTTGCTTCCAGAATGTGGCCCAGGTTCACACCCACGCCCACACCTGAGGGCGGAGCCTGTTTCCCATGGGCTTGCCTACACCAACATGTGTGCCCACTGGAGTGGACAGACGTGTGCATTTTAAAACTTGTATTACTTTTTCTAATAGTGAGGGATTCCTTCTATCTCTGCATTTCCTGTATCTCCTCTCTTTGTTGTTTCCTTCTCTCCATCAGTTGAGGTGGGTAACAGAGACCCTTGTATGTTAGGGTGTGAGGCTTCTCCAGGCCGCTTGGCTCTGTGTGTGCTCTTCCGTCCTGCAGTGCGCTGCTCACATCACGGCGGTTCCAACTCACCCACATTTCCTACAGGCTGAGGAAGGCCTGCCCAGCTCCCGCCCGCCCCTGCCGCACCCCCTGCTGTGCGGAGCTCTGCTGTCCCCTCTCCTTTCCGCTGACGCTGACGTGGGCATGCTCACGGGCCAGGGCACCCGTGTAGTTTCAGTGACTGTCACATTGTGTACTTATTCAGGGCAGCTGTGTGTCCCTTTCTTGGCTGGTCTCGCCTGTCCTGTTACTGATTTTGAGGTTTGCAAAACCTTGTTTGGATTTTGATGAGAACTGAGTTAAATTCTTAGGTTTATGGATATTGGTTATGTTGGTCTCCCTAATTTTTCCCGTGTGTGTAAGCGTGGTTTGCATGTTTGTAGGCGCATAGGCATATGGGCACCTGTGCACGTGCCTCGAAGGCCAGAGCTTGGTTCCAGCATCACCCTCTCGTTGGCCTTGAACCTCAGTCATTGAGACAGGTCTCAGCTGAACCCAGAGCTTTCTCTGTGGAGCCTGTGAGCCTGCGGAGGTCAGGAGCCCCCAAGCTGCTGTCTATCCTGCGTTCCGTGGGCTTCTGCAGATCTGACTCTCGTCCTCCACGTGCTGCAGACACTTAACTGAGGAACTGTCTCCCAGCCTCGCCAGGCTTCCTTGACAGCGGTGGCCGTGGACATCAGCCTCGCCAGGATAGATTCTCTCTGTTGCAGATTCTCCAGCCTGGAGCTGGGGACTTCGTGTTTGCGTCTTCAATTTCCAACACCTTTTGTCAACGTGTCCCACACCTTTCCATCACCTTTAGAAATTAGGTTTCCTGTTATCATCCTAAAGAGCTGAAAGTCTGCTATCACCTACTTTTGCTGCGGATTTTGTGCCAACACTCGGTGACAGACTAGGATTCCTGTGTCCTCCCTTAGGCAGCAGCAATAATTGCACGCAAGACCATGAAGCCTTGAGCTCACCTGTGTGAGAGGGTGACATGTGGCTTGTGAAGGCAGCTGGGAGAGAGTAGCTCCCAGCTGGGAGGAGTGTCCACAGCTTCTGGGCCTCAGGCAAGGAGCCTCTGGCAGGGGCAGGGGCACAGACAGCACCAGGCCCTGGCATGGTGTACCCTGTTTGGAAAGTGCACATCAGTAGTGAGGCTGTCTTCCGTATGTCCATGTGGGCTGTGACGGGGTGGGAACCATTAGGGGCCAAAGCAGACGAAGGCACTAGAACCTGCCAAAGTTGTGTTTCCCTTGCTTTTTGAAAAGACATTTGTTTGCATGAGTTTGAGGGGGTTCAGTAGTCAGAGCTATTTTCATAGATTAGGGGAACTGATCCAGGATCTGTCCAGTGGTGACGTAAAGAATGGGGAGTAAGTCGAGGTGGTAGTGAAATGACAGAATGTTTAGGCAGGAAATGAACCCAGTGCCTGTCAGGAAGGATGGAAAGCACCCAGAAGGGCTGCCCTTTGCCCTGTGATATTTCCCAGGCCTCTTTTCTGTCAACTGTGTATTTCCTAACAGTGATGCTGGTTTCTGTAGCCGTGGAGCATATAAACAGTGACGTTGGAGGGTGGCGGCCAGCCAGACTGCAGCTCCCTGCATGAACCTGTCCTGTCCCTAGGGAGCACTCACGGGAGCCCCGCCTTTCCCTGGAGGAGGCCATCCTGGGTGGCTGTCCCTCTGGCTGGATTCTGGCGCCCCTTGCCAGGTGCCCAGGCCAAAGGCCCTGTGACTGTGATTTCTCTTCTCTGACTTGAACTCTTCGTTTGTGCTCCCTTGCTCTCGGCAGGCCTTCTGGTCGCCCTTCATGTTTGGGCACCATCCAAGAGTGGAGTCAGAGTCCTCCATTAGCTGTGAGACTGCAGGCTCAGGGTCCGACGGCTTCAGACCGTGCCAGACTCCAGTGCCTTACGAGCCTTGTTCCGTTCCTGCTGTTCAGGGGCTCACTTCCTTCTAGACGGGAGAATACATAAGTCTGAAACCCCGTGCTTTTTGTTTCACATTCTCAGAACGTAGCGCACGGTAACATGAAATGGCTCATAATTACCATTCGTGATTGACTGTCATTGGGAACTCAGGAGACGTTTGGGAACTGAAGCATCATCCGGGACACCCTGAAGGAGTCATGCGCTGCAGGCAGAGGGCTGCCTGCAGTTTGGGCCTCCATTGTCAAGTGGGCTCTGGAATGTGTCCTGTTCTCTGAAGGGAAGTGATAGTAGAATGGCCGCGGTCGCACATGAGCAGAGCAGAGGACCTTGGCAGTTATGGGCTGTGTTCTGAGCGCAGGGCTCAGAGTCTGTTTGTGAGTGAAACACAAGCTCACCTTTCTCTACAGGTGGACGTTAGTTCAACCCAGAAGCAGTTTTTGATGAAATTAGGATTGTGTGATTATTGGGAACATTTCCTTCCTATCTTTATAACATTACATAGATTAAACATTTAGTGCATGTTTGTGTGTGTGCTTGTGCATGTATGTGTTCCTAAACACACAAATACAACCCACTCAGTCTTGTGATTTTACTTGTATGTGTGTTATTGTATACCTGACTATTTGGAGTTGGTAGCCGATTGGTGTGTCCTCTCCAGGGTGCCCCTTAGTCCCTGGTCTCCACTTTGTCGTCATCCAGTCTGATGGCGCTGTCTCGTGCTCCCCTGTTCACACTAAACCCAAGATGGTCCCATCTTATCATCCAGGCAGAGTTGCACTGGCTCTGTGGAGGCATGGTCACGTCAGCTCACATGAGCATCAGATGTGGGGTTCGGAATGCCGAATCCCCCCACGCCAAGTGATGACACTGTGGGCTGAGCCCCCGAGCAGACATGGGCCAAGACTTGAAGAAGTGGTTTTTCTTGCTCAGCTGCTTCATCACAGACAGAGAGCTAACTATTTGCAGGAGCTGCCATGCCTGTGCTGCTGTCACTGGCATTGAAGTCCCATGGGTGTAGGGAGCGTTCTCACCCTGGAGAAGCCGAGTAACCTTACCGCATTTATCCAGACGTATCCAGAATGAGAACAGGGTTTCTGCTGTTTTCAGGCATGTTGTGTGCATAGATATTTTTTCTGTGCATGTATCTGTCTGTGTGCACATATGTGTATCTGCTTGTATAGGGCGGAAGTTGATGCCTGATGTCTTCCTACATTACGTTTCTCTTTGGCTTTTGAGACTGGTTGTCCAGAAGCTCTGGGGCTGCGGGAACTCTCCAGAACAGCCAGGTTGTAAGGGGCACTGGGGCATGAAGTCATGTCTCAAGCTTCTTCTTCCAATAGAGACTTTACCATTGAGCCACTGTCTCTGCCTGCAAGTGTCTGCTCCACTGTTTGCCACCTGAAGCCTTCCCTCGGGTCCCCTGGGAGGAAGAGTGAGGTGACTGTCCCAGCACTGGGAGGCTCAGCTTTCATCAGATCATGACGACTGTTCCACTTCTTCCCCTTCCTGCTCACCTTCTCATCTCCCTTCCCCTTCTTTTCTTCCTTCATCCCTTCCCCCATAGTCCTACCATATCTTTCTCTCTTTTCTTATTTCCATTTCTACTCACTACTTCCACTTGTGTTAAATCATCTGTAAGCCTGTCTTCCCAAGAATCTGCCTTTGAAGAACTTAGCACCAAAAATGGTGCTAGTCTGATGTCCATTCATAGGAGGCTTGTTTCCTCTGAACGTCCTCATGGCTGCAGCTTGTTCACACCTCAGAGCCTGCACATGTGCAGAGGAGCACGGGCTTAAGGGGAGAGGTGAGGCATCCACTTGAGTGTTTCTTGGCTGAAGTTCATGGAGTGGATGTTTCATCATTGTTCCTCGTTTGCTAATTCATTAATTCCTTACAGTTTTGGCTTAGACATGGATATTACATTGTCATGTCTGAATGAAACCTTTGTAACTTAGAAAACTGAGCTGCTTTTATGCCACTGTGAGCAGCCCAGAGGACCTCATTGTAGGTTCTAGGTCAACTGAGGCTGCAAGAGGGACCCTGTCTCAAAAACAAAGACGCTGAGTGCAGTCTTGAATCACAGCTGATGGGAAGCATGGAGGTGGTGTTGCCTCATATCTCTTGGCTTGGGCAGGTGGCACGCATGTGACATGAGCCTTCATGTGCTGGCTTACCGAAGGCCAGCCTGTGTGGCTCCACAGACCAGAGCACCCTCTCCAGAGCTTTGGCTCTGCCCCGATGTCTTTGTTTCCAGCTCTTGCTGCTCTGGTTTCCTTCTGGGCTGTCTGGCCATGCTTGTGCTGCCTTTTCCAGTTGATAGTTGCCCTGACCTGTGGCTGCAGAAAGTCCTGGTAGAGCCTGCAACTCTAAAATTGTCTCAGCCAGATGACATCAGCAAATTCAGTTCCAGTGGGCTATTTCCAGTGGGTTGAGTCTTGCAATAAGACTTTGGAAGCCGAGATCAGTTGCCTTAGGTTGATTGCCATGTCTGAGTGGCCCACGCAGTTTCTTTGTTCTCTTGTTCCTTACTGACCTGTCAATCCAAGGATGGCTGTGCACCATCTGGGTGGCAAAGGGTGCCCCTGCTCTGCCTGGGTCAATTTATGAGAAGAAATGCATGTGGGTTTTAGAAGGCTTGGCAGTGGCAGAGCACAGAAGAGTGTGGATGGAAAAATACTTTATGGCTTGGGCGTTGAGGAGTAAACCTTGACTGAATTTCTCCTGGTAGCCGAGTGTTGTCCGAGGTGTGCAGCCCTCCTTTGCGCATGCGTGTGCTCAGTAGCTGCGCTTTGAGCCCCTCACCTCGGCCTCTGAAGCACAGGGGGACTTGGGGTGTGGGCAAAGTGCTGTGGGCAATGCTTGCACTGTGCCCCTGCGCCATTCAGAAGCCAGCCACGAGGACGTAAAAAATGGGTGTTTCAGGGCTGCTGGGCGTCATCAAGATGGCTTATTTCCTTAGAAGCAGTAAGGGAAGACCTAAGAGTCTACGTATTAGTGAGTTTTATGCAGAAAACCCTATTTATTGGGAACTAACACTCAATTGCTTTTTAGGGTCTTGCTCTTTAGCCCTGACTCGCCTGCCGTTCACTGCAAAGGCCTGTCTGGCCTCGGACTCAGAGACCCACCTTACAAATGCCTCCTTGCCCTATGCTTGACCATGCTTTAGATGGACCTTTTTCTAAAACACAAGCCAATAAACCGGTTTTCTCTGCGACCTGCAGACTTAGTGTCCCGCCCACCACTGGGTGTAAAGGGAGGTTAGTGGTTTATTGCTAGTTGAAACAAACATGAAGAAAAACTGTAGATTCTGTTTCTTTCTTCCCTTTCAGGAAAAGCATAAACAGGAACTGGAAGACATGAGGAAGGCTGGACACGAGGCGCTGAGCATTATTGTGGATGAGTACAAGGTACTGTGCTAAGTGTGCAAACCCCAGGGGCATGAGGAGTGTACACCGGTCATAGGCCTTTCACAGGGCTGTGGTGTCTGTGGGCCCTCTTCGCCATCATCACGGACAAAGGCTCACACTTCTGTGAGGCAAGGAAGGGTTGATCCTGGCTTGTGGCTTTGGTCTGTTGACTCCTGACTGGGCTCCGGGATAAAGCTGAAAGTCCAGATGGAGTATGTGCAGGACAGATGTCCCCCTTACGGCAGCCCAGGCCTGAGGAAAGGAGCAGTCCTGGAAGGACATGCCCCCACTTCCTTCAGCTGGGTCCTGCCTCCACATTCTGCTGCTTCTCCCAACGCCAGGAGGATAGAGCCACCACAATCAGTCACTTTCCAGAAGCTGGAGTCTTCAGAAATCAAGATTTTAACCTACAAGCCTTCTGGAACAGTTAATCCAAACCGCAGCACCTTCTTTGGGGAAGACAAAATCTGTTGAAAGTGTCCTCACGATGACAGGGTTAGGCTAGGTACTGCGTCGCATTGGTGAGACTCCAAAAGTAATTGAGACCATCGGCAGGCGAAATCTAATGTACACTGTCATTTCATTAATTGCCATGATTGCTTTTACCTTTGATGTGGTCTTAACTTTTTTATAGGAAAAAAAAATTAAGGTATTAAATAAATTCGAAAAAATTAATCTCTTATTTTTTAAAATTGCCATGAGTCATTAGTCTAGTTTAAGGCCTCTTCTGGCTTCACCGTCAATACTGGACCCTCATGGAGACTCTCGGATATCCTGCTGTTGCTCCGAGTCATGGATAGCCTGCCACCATGGGCTGTGGACCAGCCCCTTCATGCTCTCCAGTAGCTCATAGGGGAAGGTGGTGGGTGGACCAGCCCAAAGCCCTGGATCTGGGCCTGGGTGACATCTGAGTTCGTCAGCACAGCAGCTCTCCTGCACCCATGCCACCAGAGCTAGCTATCTCGCCGGCTAGGCAAGGGGCTGGATCAACTCGAGCACCCACGTCACTGCTGGCCCCAACCAGGGAGGAGCAGAGCCAGCTCAGTGCAGCCCTGTGACACCAGCATGGCTTCAGCTGAGGCACGGACCACGGCCATCTGCACGGCCGTCTGTAGTGCCGTGTCCGTGGATATCGACACAGAGCCTGGCTGCAGTGGGAGCTCACCCTGGCCCTCAGTGTCCACCTGCCTGGAGGCCACCTTGGCCTCGGCTGCTCCTCTCAGTCGTCCTCGCTCCACTGTGTACAAGCCACTCCACTTCTGTTTCTCTCCCATCTCTCCACCACTTGTTGCTCACTTCCGCCAGGCCTGCCCAGTGAGGACTGGTCCTGAAGAATTTTCATAGTGACCAAAATTTGTACTGTGTGGCTAAGTGCTCCTGCTGGTAGACCAGGTGGCCTAGGAGCAGAGTTTTCCAGTCTGACATGGGTACATTAGAGCTCAACACTGCTGTTGACCCATGACCTTGGAGCAGCTTCTCTCATGACATTCAGGGTTTTCATCGATACTGTGCATATACTGAAGGAACCTGTCAGGTTGGTGGTTAGCCTTAGTGGATGCTGGCTGCTGTGCTCAGCATGTCAGTTTCCCAGCATGGAACATGACTATCCTTTCGTTATTTTAGGACTGATGACTCCTTTACTCCTCAAAGCAGGGCAGTACAGACTTCTGTTGCCAACTTCAGAAAGGCTCACCTGAGAAGGCGAGGTGGTAGCCCGTCCTAGCCTTTTCTGCCTCTGGGCTCTGGTTTAGAAGCCAGCCCTCTTCTTCACTTAGATTCTCAGTAGTCCACCGGGTGAGGTGAGAGACACAGGAGGTCTGGAGTGCTCATGTTTAAACTGTTCTAGTCGGGGTTCCTTAAAGCCTCTCCAACCCCACGAGAGAGAAGCTGAGTGGGGAGAGGGGTCGCAGACCCGTTTACTTCTCCTAGCTGGTGGGGTCAGTGTGTCTTTGGGGGATCCACCATTCTCCATGAACAGCAAATGCAGGCAGTATCTCCTCACACTGCTGCGCCCTAAAGCCTTTCTCTCCGTCTCTCTGCTCCAGAACGCTACCGTCTGTCTCTAGTCTCTCCAAACTACTACAATGCCACACGCCAACACCACATGCCATCCCTTCTTTTCTATCCTCAGAAGCCTAGAGCACGCCCCTCCATACCACAGGCAGGAGGGAGGTCATTACCTGCTGGCAAAAGCCAAGCCCTGCACAGGACAGTTGACGGCTGGGGATAAACGAAAATCCAACACTTGGGATTAAAACGAAAACAAATTTATGTAGCATATCTGAGTTTATAGAGAAATCAAAACTTCCATTACCACGGTCTGTTAGAGAGCTGAAGAAATCCAAAGAGAAATCCCTGCACACTGCATCTTCCGATTCTGCTGAAGTGTCTGCTGAGTTTCGCGCTGACTTTGAAGGTCCTCTTCCTTAATATTTAGTAAAGTGCAGTGAGCAGAGTCCAGGCCTTTCCTGGACTCTGGTGCCTGAGATTGCTGAGCACTAGCAGCAGAAAAGCTTCTTTCCTTGCTCAGCGAATGCTCTTAGAATCCTGTTGTTGGATGCAGGAGCGGCCTCAGGGTCGCCAGGGGAGGAGCCCAGGCCCCTTTTCTCAAGACTGGTACTTGAGTTACATCACCTTGGTGGGTTTGGGAATCCGCACACTGATCAGAACTTTGGTTCTCAGATTTTCCAGAACACAATAAATATTTTGTGTTGCTTGTTAAAGACATACACCATCGTCCTGGCAAAATTTACAGTAGTTGGAGTTAAGGCCTCTGTGTTTATTTCCGAGTTCTGGGCATTATTCAGCGTGTGAGCCGCAGCCAGCTATACTGCATTCTCTGTCACCATGTCTGGCTTCAGCTTGCTGTTGCTCTTTTCCATGTCTCTATCCCATTCCTGCGGAGTTGTATGAGTGTGCATGCACTTGTCTGTACATGTGTACATATACAGGTGTGATTTCCCATTGTCACAACATACAAGAAAGACGAGAAACTCTGAAAAGGGGAATGAGCATACTGAAGACTTTATTCTTGAAAGTTAAGGGACACACTGGGAAAGCTTGAGTTCTCACTGTAGCTGAGCAGGCAGTCTTTGACTCGCATCAGCTTGGTCTCTGACAGACTTCAGCCTTGTGTTTCAAGCGAGCACAGTCAGAGCTGCTGATGGAGGAGGGTCAGTGTGCTAGCCAGGAGCATGCGGGACGTCAGGTATGGTGAGAACGTTCCCCGACACAGGTGGGGCTGGGCACCCTGACTCTAGGCCGTGTCCTCCCATGCACAGCCACTTGCTCTTTGCATACTTTCTCCTCATGCCTCAGTCCAGCGTGTGCAGTGCCCTGCAATACTTGAGGTAAAGTAATTTTCACTGCTAACCCCACTTCAAAAATGGTTTTTCTTTTTGCCCTAAATAACTCTGGGGAAGAATTTTCCAAGGGAAGTACTTAGCTGAGTCAGTGTGCCTAGCTCCAGCTTCGGTCCTGCTCTCACAGCGAGGGGGAGTTCTCAAGGCACTCGGGGCAAACATGCTGCTTTTATTTTATCTCACTTGGAGCTCAGTTCATTAAAAATTCCAGCTTGACACAGGATCGGAACATATTTTTTTGCTTAAAATTCTGTTTTGCTATTATATATACTCTTTTTCAATGTTAGCTCCACCCTTTCCCACTTTTAAACTTTTTGTTTTTTAACTTAAACCTAGCAAAGTGTTTACTTAAAGATTATTCATTTAGTAAAAGGCTTTTCTTTTCCCTTTTAAATATGGGTTTAGAATTTTAATCTGTAGTGACATTTATAAGTTGTTTTCTTGTCTAGTGAACCTTGTTTATCTTTGGAATTAAATTATAATACTCTCCTGCTATTATGTAAATCAAAAGATTTAGAGGACAGTGGTATCTCAGTGTTTTTCATCACTCTCAAACAAATGAAGTTAACATTTTTTAATTATGAGGTTTAGGCATTGTAGGTCACTGGACAGATGTGTGCAAACCTTGAGTTGTGGGAACTGAATGAGTTAAAATACCCCCTAGTCTTTGTGTCTGTATCTCTTCACACAAGATGCCTGCCTAGGTAGCACGTTAGCACTGTGGAGGTGTGATGTGTATTTTGGCCTTCTTGTGAGTGGCCATTTTTATATCTTTTTTGGTTTTTTGTGAGATGAAAAGTACCTGCTAGCCACACACAAAGGGATATTCTCTAGTCTCCAATACTGGTTACCTCTTCCTTCCCCAGTTTATGATTGACGTAAGCTTGGCCAGGCAGCATATATTGAAGAAACTCATTTCTGGATGAGTGTGGGATCTCTTGGGAGGCTGAAAGAGGAGTTGTTGAGCTCTAAGCCAGACTGAGCTGTGTAGTGAATTCAGAGCCAACTTGAACTACTGATAAAAATCCTGTATCAGAATAAAAGTACAAACCAACCAACCAGCCATCCATCCAACCACCCAACCATCCCATCAACCAACCAACCAATTGATCAACCATTCAGCCAGCCAGCCAGCCAACCAATTGACCAACTGATCTACCAATCAACCAAACACCAACCGATCAACCAGTCAGCTAGCCAGCCAACTGACTGACTGACTAACCATCCAACCAACCAACCCACAAGCAACCAGCCATTCACCCTTCACTAATGGGTTTACATACTTGAAGATGTCTTCCCCACAGGCCACAGTGCCGCTGTCTGCCACGGTGTGTTTCTGAAGCCCGGCCTCACAGGCCATCTCTAATTGTCTGGACAGTGTAGAAGCCATGGCCCACTGGTCACTGAGAGCGTGGGTAGTGCTTCTAAGCGCTGGGCTGCTTAGGGAGAACGCTGCAGTGTCTTGTTCTTACCATGAGAGCATTCTGCTGCTCCCTGTACTCGCTTCATTATTCAGCTTGAGCCAAATGCCCTGAAGTTTAAGCGAGGGAGTTTCTGCTGCTTACAATGAAAAAGTGATGTGAAGTCGCTGCATATAGTTTTTCTGGGATAACCTCCACTCAGTCTTGGCGTCTCAGTTTCCTACAGTAACTAAGCCATGTTTTGTGGGAGTATTGGTCTTTTGTTATTTTTTTTTTAAAGTTTGAATATGCCCTAAAATTTTGCTGGTAAGCATTGCATCGAATTTTAGCAAATCAGTGTTCATTATATGTGAGCCTAGAGAATTGCTTTCATTTCTCCAGAGCCTCCACTGTCTAGCGCTGTATCTGAGCTGTGGAGGTGACTGTGCCGTTTAATAAGGGAGAGCATATTGGGTTTAGGAGACTTTTTCCCAGGGTGTACAGTTACTCCATATTATATAAAGTTCTTTCCCAACTGGAGAAGCAACTTTGTTTTCTCTTTGTTGAGTATTTTCCATTGATTCGATGTTTCTGGATCTTTATCCAAAGATGGGAAAAGTAAGTTTTAAGATACTTTTATTTGAATCTCACCATTCTGTTAGCCCAAAGGTATGAAATAAATTTACAGCTTTCAGTTATTTGATTGAGCATGGACTCTCATAAATGCCATGTTTCATCATGTGATCAGATTTTTCCTGGACTCTAAAGTTGTTCGCTGTTGCCAGCGCAGTTTGGCCCAACATCCTGCTGCTGGAGACGAGCGACTGGATGGGACTCAGGCCTTGGCCTGTTCTCCCTTGTCTCTCCCACTAAGCTCAGCCTCACTGGAGGCGTGAGGAAGGTCGAGTACTTGAGAATGGCTCTTCTGTGCCTCTGAGTTTACAGGACTGAGCCAGGACGCCACATGCCAGGCTATTCTTGAGGTTTTTCTGGCCAGGCCAAAACCAAAAGGCACTGGGAACATTGGAAGAAAGCTTTTCTGTTATAGGTTCCGGCTTTGCTGATGATGTTGGTGAGCAGCAGCTTGGTAATGGGGCAGGAGCAAGCATTCTAGTTAAGACACAGATCTTTTCCTTTCCTCTCCCTCTCCTCCCCTCTTTCCCTTCTCCTCCTTCCTTCATTATATACCGGATCTCCAGGAACAGCTCCCAATCTATGAAACTTGAGCCTGAGCCCAGTTTATCTGTCCCTAGTGCACAGCACGTGCATTCCCTGCACCGAGCCTTACAAACAGCGGTGGCTATGGCTGGTGCTGTTCAGGGTGGAGCGTTTGTCCTGTGCCCACCATAATCTACCAGACAGGACAGGTGGCCACCTTCTGCTGCTTACCTGGGAATTCTGTTAGTTCTGTGCACTGTTTATGTGCACAGGCCTGGCTGTTGTGACGGAGTGGAAATGCAGCTGTGCCCTCCTCAGCTTGTGCTGCAGGAGCAGCGGCTGCACGGGGGCAGCTGTGAAAACACGTTTCTGAGGACCCCGATCAGTGTCATGGGTCAGTCGTGCAGTCCTTGAGCTTTCACGAGTGCCGGTCTGTGGAGACGGGAGACTCTCGGCTTGGACAGCACCTGGGAAGCAGTGATCAGGCTGTAACAAGAATGGACATGTTTGTCACCCTGACTTCTGCGTTAGCTTGTCGATTGCATTCCATTTAGTGCAGTGAGATAGGCTTCTGTAGGCAGAGAGCAGAGCGATGCGAGTTTGACATTCTTCCACTCAGTTGGAGTCCTGCCTGTGGAGGGGTCCGTTCACAGACAGCGCCAAGAGTGTATTTGCCCTTGTAGTTCTTCCCCAGGTGACAGACAGGAGAGAGAGGCGGTGAATGTGCTCTGTGCTGTGTAACAGACTGAGGACACAGCAGAGATGGAATGACCCATCTTCAGGCTCAGAGAGGCCAAGCTGGACATTAGCCCTTAGCATCTCGCCAGCTCTCTGTTTCCAGGGTGGGAGAATGCTCTGTATCATTTAAGGGTTTGTCTTCCTAATGCTCCTCGGCCTTTTGGGGAAAGAACATGCTAACACACACAGCAAGTAGTCTGAAAACACGTGGCTATCTCTTTAGAGGTAGAAGTTTAAAAGCTCCATGTCTTTGATTTAGGGGAGTTGTCAGGGTGCTCTGAGATGTGGGAAGGGAGCGTGACCCAGAAGGCCGATCCATTCCTGTTGTCAGCACACTTGACTTTCACATTTCTGTCGGACACCCATGTGGCCTTCCCCCATTTCAGAAGTCTTTGGTGAAGAGCAGCTTGGGCTGATGACAAGGCCGCATCACTATTTAATAGTGTGACTCTTCTGTCTAATTAGGGATAGTCCGTGCGCTCCTCTCCCAACTCAGGGAGAGGCTTGAGTTCTGGCCCAGGTCGCTCTTGACTTGAGAGAGTCTAAGTCACCAGGCCATAAGAACTGCAGTCACTTCTGTGCTGTGCTCTTGCCTCACAGCTCTGCTGCCAGACACAAACATCGAGGCAGGTGTGTCGCGGGTGTTGCTCAGATGGGCTGGTTTGAGCGCAGCCTCTCCGAGTTCAGTGCTGGGAAAGGTTCAGTGTGAGGAACCCTTTCTTCTTTCTCGGGAGACCTGTACTTCATCAGTTGATCCCACCAAGTTGAAGAAGAATAGTAACGATTTTAAATCTAGCAACTAGTAAAAGTAATGCTGACGCCAGCTTGGCTCCAAGACTCCATTTTACATATAGACGGTGAGGACTCCAAACTGCAGGTCAGTCAGGAAGATGTTGGAGCTTTCCCATTGTGTCACATCATCTGTAGGAAGAGTGACTGTCTCCAAAGGGACAGTGTGCAGTTACCATGGTGACATCAGGAAACAGCATCATGCTGGTAAATGCAGGCAACCAGGTGGAGGGCGGGTTATATACATGACAAGCCTGGACCCTCTTCTGCCGCAGGGCTTGCTTGTGCTTGGGAAGTGCAGAACTACCGTTCTGCCCCCAGCTGCCCTGTACCTCCTTCCCACGGTTACAGTCTTCCACAGTTAGGTCTTCCATGGTTACTGTCTCCCACGGTTATGGTCGCCTATGGCTACGGTCTCCCACGGTTACCGTCTTCTAGGGCAGTATCCAGGTGCATCATTTAACTCACAGAGAGGAGGCTGTCCAGACAGAATCTCTCTTGCATTCCTCTCTTTGTTCTTTCAAGTGAAACCATAGTTGTGATTCAAGTCACAAGGAACAAGATTGTGGCATCAGAGGGAGGCCAGCCTACATGGCAGCTTTTCCAATGGTTGAGGTATCTGGAAGGCACACATGCAGAGCCTTTGCGCTGTGCTTAATTTTAGAAACTTCTTAATTTTAATGTGTTGTCCATGGCACAAAAGAAATTTTCACTGGGAGACTTCTGTGGTGTTTGAGGTAATGGCTCTTATGTTACTAGAATCCTGTAAGGACAAGGCCAGCAGGAACCGTTCCCTCTGTCCCGAAGGTTTTCTTTGGCCTCCGCGTCCTCCAGAGTACTTTATAACATGGCTAGACTGTATTGAGTTTCCACTAAGCTCCATGCCCACCAGCTAACGGTTCTCCTTTTGAACTGTGTTAAGGCTGCACTGATCCTCAGTGTACAGAGAAGCCTGTGTGCCAGTGCTTCTCACACACACAAGATGGCCACGGGTACCTCCAGCAGCCTCTGTGTGACCTTGCTGGCCATCTTCTTTAAAAAAAAAGAGAGAGAAAAAGAGCAAGAAGGAAGGAAGGAAGAGAGAAGGAAAGAAAGAAGAAAGAAAGAGAAGAAAGAAGAATGGAAAGAAATGGACAAACCGAAGAAATGTTTGATGTCTCAACTGAGATGTTAAGAAGACAGTGGGTTTTTCTTCTCTCTGGAAAAATGAAATAGAATTGAGTCTGCTAGTTCTCCTCAGACCTGCAGTGTTCACTCCTGAGACACGCTTGGCTCTTCTCCCCAGAGCTTGAGCAGATGTGCTCTCAATGGGCTCTCCTGCCTGCGCCACAGGGGCTGCACATTTTACCTTAATCAGGAGCCAAGTAATTACAGGATATTTGGGAGCTTTGTTTCTTGTGGTTGTCTATGAAGACATTGCAGGGGAGTACTGGGCGGGAATGCTAATATTAATGTGCCTTTGTAATCCAGGAACATTCCACATAGGAAGACAACTGTTGTTTATATGACAACACAAAGACAGAAACTCCCGTGGCTACTGTGAATGCGTTTTTTTGGGTGTACACAGATAACACTGAGATGGAAGGGTGGCAGTGGGGGTGGGCAGGACCGAGGCATTCCCAGCAGGCCAGTGTTGGTGACCTGAGGCAGTATGTTCCCAGCTCTCCCTCCTGCACCACGCTCCTCACCGTCCTGCCTTTGCCTCCGGTCTGGCCTTGACTTCCTCGAGCAGCTGCCATGCCGAGTTTCTGGGCAGGGCTCTGCACACTAGGAATCAGAGTGCTGTGTGCAGCCTTCTGCCCTCTCTGAGACCTTCCGTGTGTGCTGCGTGCAGCCTCTGTGGGTGAGACTTTGTGGCTGGTGTGGTGGCCTGTCTGTGTGGCTTTTCTTGCTGCTCCTGGGTGCTCTCAAAAGCTACGTTCACAGGAAGAGGACTGACTCAGGCAGGAAGGCAGATGGCCGTTCAGATGATGGCTCCACGTGCCACGTGCTGTCTTATTGTCTGCCTGAAAGCACAACTGACTAGAAACTAGAGTTAGCCATGGGAACTTGGGGTAGTTAGGGACCACAGCAAGTAGGGAGGTGGAAACAGTTCTGTCACAGTCCACATTCCAGAAAAGAGTGACAGCTCTGCCAGGCTTGGGGGTACACATCTCTCCTCCCAGGGCTTGGGAAGTGGGGCAGCCTGGGCTGCTTGATACCCTCAAAACAAGAAGACATTCCTTACAGAAGACCTACAGTTATTACAAGAAAGTTGTTTATATCATTCTTCAAATTTTTTATGCCAAGCATGGTGACATACCTTTAGTCCCAGGACTTGAAAGGCAAAGGCCAGCAGACCTCTGTGAGTTCAAAACCAGCCTTGTCTACATAGTGAGTTCCAGGCCACCCAGGGCTACATAGTGAGATCCTGTCTAAAACAAAACAAAACAAAAATCTGAAAAGAAAATCTGTTAATCTAACAAATACTAAGTTTCGTAAGAGTAAAATTGGAAATTTACAGCCTCTAGTCCAGGCTCAGAGCGTGAACTTCGGTCTCTCCGAGCCCCGTGCCCTCTGCGTCTGCAGCCCAAGGAGGGGCAGCTTTGGGGTGCAGTCATGCAGGGGCGCTGCCCTCATCCTCGCTGCCACACTCAGATCTGAAAGGGACCGGGGTGGCAGCAGCACAGCTCCCATTGCAAAAGAACTGTTTTTCTGAGTATCTGAGACTTATCCAGAGGCTTAAAAAGTATTTTTAGTTTTGAAAAAAAAAAAAATAGCTGCATGCCTATTTATTTAGGATTTTGATGCATGTTGTTTCCAACTGAATGGGGCTATTTTCAAAACAAAGATTAAGAGATTTGGCTCACTTTGCTTGTCCTGGTGAATATGCCAAAGGTCTGTTTCCCATAAGATGTGTTTGCCCTCAGTGGCTGGTCTGACTGTGAGTTTATTATAGCAGAGGTTTAACAACAGAGTGTGCTACAGAGCCTTGGTGCACACTTAGGTTGTTAGAGTCTATAAATAGCACACAAGGTATTATGGAAACACGTTAGAGCCACAGTGCTCAGAAGGGGGAAGAGGAGCCAGCGTGTAAATGTGCCCACTGCATGCTGCCTCGACTTTCTTAGAGTAGTGACATGGGATGTCCCCTCCTGGGCCCTGGTGTCCGCATTGTACACGTCCGCCTTACAGGCTGTGTCCCCCCTTCTGCATACTGTGGCTGGCTCATGCACACCCAGCGTCCACCTCTTCACATGGGGGCCGTGAGCATCCTGGGGCAGGCTTCAGCGTCTGCAGTTGCTCAGAGCCGCCATCTGCTTCCACTTGCCTTGTGGTCTTGGAGATCATGCTTGGCCCATGGGTACTGCAGCGTGCCCAGAGGATGTGGAGTTTTGTCAGCCAGTGAAATATGTCTGGCTTTTTTTCCGCCCCCCACCCCCAGCTTTCATTTGCTCTTCACCCTGTGTGGTCTTCACTGAGCTGAATTATTATTTAACAAAACTGTGCTCTCTTTATCATTTTCTATGGCTTCTTTAAGGAGAAGGTGTGTAGCATCTGAGCCACAGAGGTACAGTAGCGAAGCCCGTGAAACACTGCAGCGATAGATATGGCTGTGTCTGCCGCTGTCCTGAGGACAGTGCTCCACGGCTGTGCGTGTGGGTTCTGGGGTGCAGACAGCCCCACGGGAGCTGCAGAGCTGCCACACTCTGCCAACAGTCAGCACCAGGACGTCTGAGCCAGCTTTCTCTTGTTGTAGGCACTTCTGCAGTCTTCAGTGAAGCAACAGCTAGATGCCATTGAGAAACAGTACGTGTCTGCCATCGAGAAACAGGCTCACCGCTGTGAGGAGCTGCTGCACGCCCAGGTACAGACCGCAGGCCCCACACACTCGTGCTCCGCCCTGCCTTTCTCCACCTCGTGCACCCTCTCTGTCTGCTGCCAGCCCTCCTGCTCCTGACATGTCATGGAGGAAGTCCGCTTGAGCAAAGGTGGCATTTTGTGATGGGGTGAGGACAGGCCCCAGGCCTACACCATGTGGCTGCCCTCGTCCAGGGTTGCTAGTATTTCTATTTCTGGGTTCTGTTGAGGTACACAGAGTCACAGATGCAAAGAGATGGCCAAGTGCCTCAACCTGTGTGAATGGCTCTTGTGACTTTTATAAATGATGTTCAGATTGTAAAATTTTTGATGGATATAGAAGAACAAAGTATATCTACACTGTCAGAAACAAGAGTTTTTGACAGTTCTGTATAAAGTACCAGCTTCTGTTTGAACTTTTCCTTTAAATGTTTTTAAAAGCCAAAACCCTGAGCTCTACTTTACACGAATCAGCCATCAGTTGGAGTGTGTTTCTGGTGTACCAGAGTCAGGAATGTATGTTAGACCCTTCTTGCCAAGCCGGCTGGCCGGGCCACCAGCCTCTGAGAGCCTCCTGACTTAGTCCTACAAATGGTGCAAGTTTGTACCCACCTGTAATTTCAGATCCAGGGCATCCAACAGGCACCTGGAAGCACCTGTTCACACACGCACACACACACACACAGAGATACACACAAACACAGACATTCATACACATAGACACAGATATACGCACATATACAATTAAAAACAATAAAAGAAAAAAGTGAAAGAAAACCGGGGCCCAAGGATCATTTTCTGAGCCAAGTGGCCCCTTGGCCTCTCACTGGCTCATTAGTCAGCTCTGCTTCCTAACAGCAAAGCCACAGGCGGTTGGTTGTGTTTCTCTGCACCACATCCCGAATTTTCAAGTTGAGGGAATCATGAATGTTAGGATGGGCCAGAGGTCCCTGAAAGAAACCCTGCCAGCCGTGGGTCGGAGCCTCGAGCGAGCTGCCTGACAGGAGGCTCCATCAGGACACACCCAGCAGAGGCCACCTGTGGTCATGTCTGGCCAGAGCCCTCCGGGAAAGAGCTTCAGGCTCAAAATGTGCTCTTAGGTTTCCGTTTCAGTGCTCTGTGGTTTGGGGTATAGAAGCATGTTGAAGTATGTTGGTTTAAACCAGTTTGTGAATGTTATGTTTAAGTAGATCAAACTACTTTTTAATGTGTCAGTACAAAACTTTTCCAGTTTTTTATTTTTTAATTAAATTTTTATTTTTTTATATTACTTACAGCTTATTTACTTCGTCCAGTTTTTATTTTTTAATCTTTCATATCTGTGTTCTTTCTGTGTTACCATGTTACCATGTGATGTGGACTCCACCTTCCCGTCCCGGGTTCGCATCCCTGCTTCGCCACGTTGTTTCTACAACAGGTGTGCTGCCGGGCTGGAACCAGGAAGTGCAAACCCTCTGTGTTCTTGTCATCTGGAGTTGCTTGGCCACTGATGTCTCAGGTTTCCAAGTCAGGTTATAGGCACTGTGAGTTTGTCCAACAAGGCAGGCTGGCGTGTGGATAGAACCGAGTCAGGCCTGGGGTGTGGGCTCTGGTGGTGTCTTGGGCTGCAGGGTGCCTGTGTGTGACAGGCTACATCGCAGAGTGTAGGGCTGGCGCATTGCTGATTTCAGTACTGGTAAACTCATTATCACTCCACCCTCCGTCTTCTGTTACCAGTTAGTGCTTGTTGCAGTGCGTGACAGTGCGGTCTCTCGGTTTTTTTTATCCTGTAATGGTCAAAGATTACTTACCAATTTTAGCAGGTGTTTCTGGGAAAAGCCATGCGATTTTTTTACTTAGTTATGTTTTCTGAGTATTAGACCTTCTGTGTCTTTTCTTTTATTCTTGATGTTGTCTTACCGTCCTCTTCCTGTGATGAACACCATGACCAAGGCAGCTTACGGAGGAGGAGAGAGTTTCTTGGGCTTCCAGTAGGAGAGGGTTAGAGTCCATGACTGTGAGGACAGCTTGGAACCTGACCCCGAGACCAGTTCACAAACCATAAACAGAGCAGAGCCCGCTGGGAGTGTGGACCTTCTGCTCTCGAAGCCCCTCTACTGGCACGCTTTCTGAGGCAAGGCAGTGCCACCTAAGCCTCCCCAAACAGTGCCGGCAACCAGGGGCCAGGGCTGCTCAATGCCTGAGCCCATGGGGACTTGTGTGGCTTCCTCTTCCTCGTCTTGCCAGTTGGAACCCTGTGGTGGTAAAGTGGAAGGTGAGGAGGCGTGTGCTGTGGCCTCTTGACTGTGCCGCCTGAGGGAGTGTGCCTGCTTTTAGCTCTGGTGAGTGTAGTGCAGCCGCCCTCAGCAAGGCTCTGTGCTAAGTTGAGCCCCTTATTCTAGACATAGATGTTGGATTTTATTTATTAGCTGACTATACATACTTCCTTTGGGTAAGTATGTTTGTGTTTAAGCTTTATAGAACTTCCCTTTATTGTCCTTTTAGTGGTGTGGAAATTTTGGTTATGTCTTGTGTTCAGATATTGTAACTACGTCATGTTTGATTGATCAGTATTTTGGAACTTCTCAAAGAACCAAGGAGACTTGTGGCTTTATTGACTTCAGGTTGCATTCTCTTGTCTTCCGCAGTAGAGCCCTCATCAAGAGCTTTATAGTCTTGCTCTAGAGGCAGGAGTCCATTTTCAAACTCATGTTTTCACCTTCACTTAAAATGACTTTAATTTGTCTTGTAACTGGGTCTAAACTTTTTTTGTTCTTTTCCAGATATTTTGATGTTCTTCAGATGTATCTTATTTTATTGCTTTTAAGTCTTGTTGTGGTGTAGTTAGAGAACATACTTTATGTGGTTTCGATATATTTTGAGGTCTGATTGATGGCCCAGAATGTGTGGGATGTTTAATACCATCACTCAGATGAGTCTCTGGTCTCCAGGATTTCTTTACTGTTATAGTCATCTGTTTGCCTGCCTGGGCAGCTGTTAAGGGGAAGATACTGAAATATTTACTATGCTTATGGATGTGCCTACTTTCCTGTTCTTGTCTGTCAAGTTTTAACTCTAGAACACTTGACACATAGCTGACACACATGAGAACTGTTATGCCCTCTTCGTGTACTTGTTTCTCTATACTATGAAATGCCCATCTCTTACTTGGTGATCCTGGTTGCAGTGAGGTATACAAACAATCCACCTTTACTTTGATTATTGTTAGTTGGGTATATTTCTCTCTATCTCTTTATTCTAGATGAATTTTTGTTTTAGTATTCCAAATGGGTTTCTTGTAGGAAGCATACAGTTGCATCTCATAATTAAACATAGTGTTTTCTGGCTTCTATTTGTATTTGAAGATTCTCAAATTATTTCTTCCAGTCAATTTAAGGCTCATTTCTTAGGATCTATTTTAGGAACCAGCTTAAAATGTTATTCATTTGTAAAGTGGATTTTAAAATGAGTGTTTTAAAAGAGTTTATTGTTAGTATGCACCTGCCATGAAATAACTATAACTACATTGTTAATCTGACGTAAAATATTGTGACATGGTTTCTCGTGATCTTTAGAACATGAAAAATGTGTTAAGAAAACTGATTGCATATTTAAAATTACATTTCAGTACAGATAAATACTTGAGTTAAAGATGGCCTCACTGCCCAAAAAGTCTGCTTGGAAACAGGCATTAGTATTCAGTGTTCTAATCATGTGTGAGGTGTCCTGGTATTCCTGCCATGTGGGGGCTAGTCACAGCGAAGTGTGCAAACAAGGCCAGGTTTGTTTGGCCTCCAGCTCTGGAGGGACAAATGTCTGGGACAGCCTTTGTGCTGGCAGAGCCTCAGGTTACTGGTCAGGCCATACGGCAGCGAGAAGCCGTGTGCACCTGTCTCTGAGCTCTCCCTGTTCCTGTGACACCAACAGCATCACCTTCCTGCCTCATCCTGTCCGTATCAGCTCCCAGTGTGCCATCTACACAGATTGAACACAGACTAGAGGTCTGCCCTCCTCTCCACGTGAAGAACAAACTCCAAGACGAGGGGGCGAGGCGTGTGCACAGACTTCCCCACATTTTGTTGTTTTTATGGCCACTTCACTTTTTCGTGTGATTACAGCGGTACTGTGTATTGATTTCCAGTTATTACTAGGAAGCAGGCCTGTTGTTGTCAGTGCAGACCTTGTGTCCTGGGGCTCAGTATCAGCGAAGAGAGATTCCGTGGCTTTGGAGACTGAGCGCCTTCATATGAACCCGTTCATCTTGAAGTAGGAGTGTGTGTGTCTGCTGCCTGCTTTCCTCTTGTGTCCGTGCTCTGGGCACTGCAGCCCAGCAGTGTGGAGGAGAGAGTGCAGCCTGGCCCGGTTCCTCTCCTGCAGCACCGTGTTCGCTGCCCTCTTCATCTGAGAGGCCCTGCTCGACCTTCCACCCAGCCTGTGCCCCTCAGCGCCATCTCCACCTTTGTGCATTGCTGTCTGGCCGTCGTAGCTCTCAGAGCCTTGACCCCTTGTGCCCTTGAAGACGGCGGGGCCCGCTCTGCCCCTTCATCCGTGCTTGTTTGCCTTTGATGGATACCTTTCCTCCTCCGCTCTGAGGTTGGAATTCCAGTGTGCCGTCCAGTCTTTTTCTTCATGGTCAGCTTGGCCACATAGTGAGACGCCATCTGTGTCCTACAACAAAAGCAGTTAAATTTCTGGATTCTTGAAAAAGTAAATAGGCGGGGAAATAAGGCTTCATTTTCTGTCAATAAGATGTCAGATATAAGATATAAGATGTCAGATATAAGATATAAGATGTCAGATACTTGGATATTAACTGAAGTTGATGTGTATGTGTGGGGGCTTCATGGAGTGAGTTTGCACGTGTTTGAGCAAGTATGTTCATGTGTGCAGAGCCCCAACGCTATATCAGGAGCTTCCTGGCTTGTTCTCTTCCTTACTCTTTTTTTTGTGGGGGGAGGAGGAGTATAGCAGGGGGGTCTCACTCTGTAGACCAGGCTGGCCTTGAACTCACAGAGATCTACCTGCCTCTGCCTCTGCCTGTGCCTCTCTGCCTGTGCCTCTCTGCCTCTGCCTCTGCCTCTGCCTCTGCCTCTCTGCCTCTGCCTCTGCCTCTCTGCCTCTGCCTCTGCCTCTGCCTCTCTGCCTCTGCCTCTCTGCCTCTGCCTCCTGGTTGCTGGGATTAAATGTGTATGCCATTACACAACCATCTCCGCCTTGTTCTCTCCTGCATGCTCTCAGTCAAACCTGGGTTAGTCCTTTAGGAGGCCTTCCATGCCCACCCGGCATGTCCGTGGCTTCTGGGGTCACACTCCTTCCTGCTGAGCCATCTCCCAGCCCTCCGTGAGCGTGTCTCCTGAGCAGCATTCCATGTGTTTTTATGGGGGATGTAATTACAGCTGAGGAGCAGTTCAGTGTGCTCTGGACTTGTATACCGTGTGTGAGCCGAGTCCCCGGCAGCTTGTCCAGGGAAGGGCCTGGTGGGCTCTGCTTCTGTCTGGCAGGCACGGGCTCTGCCTGGGCTCTGGCGAACATTGGGTGCTGTGGCCTCTTTCTTTGACCGTGGGCCCTTTCCTGGGCGCATGGTGCTCCCTGTCTGTGCCTCTCTTTGTGAGCTTTGCTGGGTGCGCCCTGTTCTCGTCCTCCAGAGCAGCCTGCTGGCCGTGGCTGGCGGCCTCAGCTACACTGCTTTGCCCAAGGCCTGGCAAATGCTGTTTTCTGGTCAGCAAATGCTGTTTTCACCACTTCTGGTCGGCCGTGGTGCAGCCATTGGTTTTTCAGTACATAGGAACTTGAGAAAATAAATGTTGATTTAAAAAAATCAAGGAATATAAATCAGAAAACAAGGAAAAGGTAAACTTGTTTTATGACTGCGTATTTTCCTGGAGTCATTGTATGAAAGAAAAGTCAAGGGGGCTGTGGCCTCAGTGGGTCAGTGGTGTGAAAGTGGATAAAAGGAGATTTTCATCGCTCCGTTTCTTAGACAAGGTGTATTTCAGAATTTGTGCCAGCTGGGGTTGATATAGGAAAATAAATATAATGTATTTTATAACAATAAAATGGCTTTTAAGTACAGGTGTCTTACAGAGGAAATTAGTAAAGGCTAGAAAAGGCGAGGAAGCCCAAGGCTCAGTGGAGGACGGGCTGTGACTTAAGCGATGTCTTTTGCAAAGGACGGGAGGCGCCTGCAGGCTTCGCTTCCTCCAGAGCCTAGAAGGAGCCTGCAAGCGGGATGCAGATGCGCAAGGGAGTGCCGCAAATGCTATGTGGGAGAGCAGCGTGAGATTTGCATGGTGTGTGTGCATGGAGAGAGACACCTTGAGAGAGAAAGGAAAGCACTGAGAGCTGGTGTGAGTCACGCTGTAAACCCTACGCTCAGCCACTGGCAGCTTGAAGTGCTTTCCTAACACAGATGTGCTCCTAGCACTGCTGCACTGCCCCGTGGACTTTTCTGAGTTTCCCGTTCTCCTGCACATCCTGAGGACCCCATGCCTGTGACCAGCCCCTGCTGACCCCTCCTCCTGGCCTGTTAGGACAGTTCTTGCTGAGCTGCTCTCTTGGTGAAGTAGCCCGTAGGCTGTGTTCACCTGCTGGTGCTCCACAGGACTGCTCAGCACCCAGGCCCTTCCCTGCCCACATCTGCGTTCTGCTCTGCTGTGCCGTGGGTAGCCCTCAGCAGAGTCCATGAGGGCATCACGAGCCTTATCATGTCTGACCCTAGCAAATACCCAGTGTCTGCCCTGCTGTCTGTGTGTTTAAGGAGAGGAATGAATTCCAGTGCAGAGTGCTGGAAACACAGAAAGGTGAAAGCCCGGCTCCCATACAGACACACTAAAGCCCTTCAGGTTTATCTGACTCAGTGTTTTACCTTGTTACTTCTGCAAACTAATGCTTACATGGGCAAAATGAGATGAAACTTAGTATCAAAATTCAGACTTTATGAAAATTGTTTAATAGCAAGTATAACTGACTCATTAAACATTCTATGCAATGGTTATAAAATAGCAGCGGTCTTATCTAAACTGTGATGGTGTTTTTGTCTGTTTTTAGCTGTCAAAACCACTTGTCTCATACCTATAAAATAGGCAGGTAAAGTGTGCTCTGAGACCATTTATCTGCCAGGAAAAACACATGTATTAACTGCTAATTATTGTCCCAAATGCATACATAGGGATACATGAGCGGATTGTGGCTAGCCAAAAGATTGTTTTCCTCCACCACATACTTTGCCTGGGTTTATTCTCCGCATACAGTGAATTTGAGAAATTTAAGAAATCATTATTTTAAAATGAAGCCTACTCAACTAATAAGACGCTTGTCCCCATTTCTCTTGAATGCATTCTTTGGTAAAAATGACTCAGCATCCTCCTAAAAACAAACTAAAGACAAATCAGGTTCCCATTAAGAAGAAAGGCAGGACAAAATGTCTTGCTCCATGCCCATGTCTTGAGACGATAAAGTAGTTGAACCTTCTGGTTAGCATTTCTGGGAGCTTCTTCACTGTGTTGTCTCTATCCCAGTAAAGATCACTTACTTCCTCTTTGACAGCAAATGCTGTCAGAGAGCAGCAGCAGGTCTGTCCAGGGGCTTTTGTCTGGGAAAATGGCTTAGGAAAATGGGACACACAGCCTGCAGTCCTTAGAGGTGATCTTAAGAATGACCTCAGTGCCCATGGCTATGCGTGGGCAAATGTCCAAAAAGAGAGTTGTTCAAGCTGTTGTCTGTAATGATAGCTGAGGATATCACATGATGCTGTTCCTGGGGGCCGTGAGCAAAAAGTCTCCTCACCTCAGAAAGCAGATCAGTGGCAGACCACAGCGCAGATTCCACCCAGGTCCGGTCACACAGTGAGCCGTTGGGGTTGTTTACAGGGATACGGCGAGGAGTTAAAGGAGCAGAAACAACTGCACCCCAGCAGTGGTGACAGATCACAGGCAGCTTGAAAACCTGGGCCACACTGCAAAATGTGGAGGCAGCTCAGCAGCTCAGCCGATCTGTGTGTCCTCAGGCAGTTCAGCTTAGTGACCCTCTCCAAGGCTGCCTTTATTGTTAGCGTAGGGAAGGGCTCAGTGCATCAGGTCAGTTTCAGGGACTTCCTGAACTTGTTTGGTTGTGTACTTTCAGAACTTAAGAGCTTCTATGGAGGGTGGAATGTTTTGTTTCCCTGTAGAACCTCTCTGTATCTAAAGAACTTTCCTCTAGGGTGTAAGGTTTTACAAAATGGAAGGTTTTATCCCCGAAAAAGTAACTACAAAACACCAGAGTGATCGCATGCTGAGCTGTTAAAGGTTCACAGCTGTAAGCAAACATAGTTTGCCAAGGAACTGTACCTGGGCTGAGCTGGACCTTTGGAGGGACAGAGTTGTTAGGCTTGTCAGACTAGAAGATGCAGACTTGCAATGGTTGCACAAAACCCTGTGGATAGAAACAGAGGATGTGTGGGAAAAGAGAATTAAACAGCTAGCTACTAGCAAATGAATGAATCGCGTGTGAATGCGTGTCAGCTGGAGGGGGTCTGCAGTGGAAAGTGGCTCGTGTGGGTCTTCATTCTGCTCAGCGTTGCATGAACAGTTGAGGTAGAGAAGGTGCATTTCCACACTGTATGTAACACACTTGGAAGTGTTGAAAACACCAGCATAGTCACTGTGTACAAGTGAATATTAGGGTCTTACACTAAAAACTTCCTTGTCAATACAAGATTCAAAGGAGCCAAACTCAGTTGTGCCATGTGCATTTAGTATTTAGGCTTTAAACACCAAGTTCTCAGAGTTAAAAGCCTTCAATCACCAAAGATGGAGGTAACAAGATATTCCATGACAAAACCAAATTGAAACAATATCTTCCATTAACCCAGACTTACAGAGGAAACTAGAAGGAAAACTCCAACACAGGAGTAACCACACCCAAGAAAACACAGAAAATAAGTGATTTCACATCTACAAAAACAAAAGAGAAGCACACATTCATAATGGCACCAATATCAAAAGTACAAAAACCAACACTCACTGGTCATTGATATCTCTCAATATCAATGGACTCAGTTCCCCAATAAAAAGACATAGACTAACAGAATGGATGTGAAAACAGAATCCGTCTTTCTGCTGCATACAAGAAACAAAGGTCAGCCACAAAATAGGCATTACCTCAGAATAAAGGGCTGGAAAAAGGCTTCTCAAGCAACCAGACCCAAGAAACAACAGGAGTAGCTGTTCTAATATCTAATAAAATAGACTTTCAAGCAAAAGTAATAAAAGAAATGGGGCAGGACATTTCATAGTCATCAAAGGAAAGATCTACCAAGATGGCATCTCAGTTCTGAGCATCTGTGTCCCAAGTGTAAGGGCACCTCATTAATAAAAAACATCACTAAAGCCTAAATCACACATTGAACCCACACATTAATAGTGAGAGGCTTCAGCACCCTACTCTCACCATGGACAGGTCCACGAGACAGAAACTAAACAGAAATAATGACACTAATCACCATTATGAATCAAATGGACCTAACAGATATGGGAGACAGCCAACTCCTGACACTCCTAATGATGCTCTGCTGTCCTTGCAGAGGGTCTTTCTCTTACACAGACACAGCTGCCTGCTTGGGGATCACTTTGCCATAGCTAGGCTGCTTCATCTGGCCTCACTGGAGGAGGCTGAGCTTAGTCCTGGTGCGACTTGATGTGCTGGGATGGGTTGGTGTGGAGAGCTGGCTCCCCTTTCCTGAGGAAAAGAAGAGGGGGGAAGGGGGAGGGTGGGGCTGGGAGGAAAGGAGGGAGGAGGCTGTGATTGGGATGTAAAGTAAATGAATGAATAGATAGATGATAGATAGATAGATAGATAGATAGATAGATAGATAGATAGATAGATAAGAAAAAAATTAAAAAGCACTGTTGTAGTTTAAGGCTCCTGTTACATTAGTTAGTTTCTTAAAAAACAAAACAAAAAAAAAAAACAGTGGTACCAAACAGTCATTTTATAGTCTTTAAAGCATGGTGAGATAGAAGGATTGAAGCTGCGTGGTACAGAGAGCAGTTGATGGCACTGAAGCCTACGCCTGTTTGGAAGGTTGTTATCTGGAAAAAAGGTTAGGCTCCTTATGTTATTCTGGAGTTAGGGTTAAACACACTGGACCTAGGAGATTTCCACTCGGCATGAAAAGAGAGCGTCTCAGGTGAGCCTCTTCCCACCGTGGGATGCAGCTGGCTACACGTCTCCATTTTCATAGTAAAGCAGCAGTCTTGCATCCCGCAGCCCAGTGCAGAGACTGTGATTGACAGCCGGAGAGGCAGTGACTGTCCTCAGGCAGCATCAATGAATGTTGGTGTCAGGGTCTCGATCATAGTGGTGACAAGATCAAGTGTCACCAAGTTTTCTTCTGTGAGTCTAGAAACCGCTTTGGATTTTCACACATTACACATTGCTTAGTGGAGATTCTGGCTCTTGGTACCATGGACATTGTTGCTCTGAGGGAGAGCATTGGCTTTTGTCTGGGCAGGTTAGCGCTTCCCTTGAGACTGAAAGACAGGAAGATGGCATGTGTGTGGTGGTGGCCATTCATCTCCACTTGTGCTCGGAGTGTTCTTTTGGTGTTCTCGCTGTCTTTACCTTAACGATTTAGGGAAAGCTCAGGACCTTGAAGATACCGGGGTCTCCTCAGGAAAATGTTAGCATGCTCCTGTGGGTTAAGTTAATACTAGAAGTAATTTATTGTGAGATGGTTGTTAGCCTTCAGCAGGGAAATGCCAAAAGAAACTCGCAGAGAGACAGTGAAATAAATGGGTGCTGAGCTTATGAGTTGTGTTGGGAGGTGACTTCTTCCCAGTCTCCATTTCTTTCTCTGGAGATCCTTGATAATGACTGTTCTGATGAAGAGGCAGGAGAATCTGTGTTAGCAGATTCCATGCCAAACAAAGAGAGTTCGTTGTTATTTGGTACCTTGTAGTCCAAAATTCCTAAGGCTGAGCTAAGCTACTTGGATCCTCCGAGTAAAGAAAGAATTGCTTCGCTGCACACAGGCTTCTGGGAACCAAGCATTTCTGTGCTCGTCATGTGAACCCATCTGCTAGCTGCCTGAGGAAGTAAGTCATCAGATATGATTATTTTATTTGTACATGCACAAGTCTACATCTGCCTTAACTGTAGCAGAAATTAGAACGTTCTGTGCATCAACAATTGAGCAAATTAATAGATGATGTTTAAATTGTAAAATTAGCAAAGTCACATGTGTCCGTCTCAGCTGTTTCCCAGTGTAGTGTGGAGCGCAAAGAACGGCAGTGGTGATGTCCACCCGGGAACCTGGCAGACCAGGTGATTTAGGGCAGCTTGCTCTAATGTCCTTGAAGCTTTGGTCTGGTTGCACGTAGGGACCTATTTAATTAATTTATAGCCACTGTTTTCTGGCAGTTTTACATGGGTACCAGCCTTGTTTTCCTTTCATTGTGATTCATGAAAAAAAAATCTTACTTATTTTTATTAGTCAACAATTAACCCAGTTCCTGTTTTTCTTTGGATTATATATTGGTAGTTGTGTTGATATACTAGAACTACAAATTTGTATAATGTTTCAGAGCTTTCAATATGACGTGTTCTGTACTTTAAAACATAGGGCATTCTGTATCTAAGAAGCTAGTATGTCATAGAATCAGGTATAAAATGAATTATATATAGTAATAAATACTACGCTGGTGTTGAAAACAGACTGCAGCAGGTCAAAGATAATTCCTCCTGAGGTTAGGGGAAGACTTGACAGACGGGAGCCTGAAGGACTAGGTTTTTCTGACAGAGAAAGGGGGCTCTTAGTGTCTGCTCCTCACACCAAGCTCAGCCCCATGGGGCATTGCTCTGTGCATATTGACACATCCACACATCTTTGCTCTAGCTCGGCCTTGTCTTGCTTAGTGGAAGAGAATGCACATAGTCCCGGTTCTGCTTGATGTGTCAGGGCGGGGTTGGTATGGGAGAAGGGGAGAAGGGGGGGGAGTAAGGGGAGAGGGGAAGAGAGTGGGGCTGAGAGGAGAGGAGGGAGGGGTCCTGCTGTCGGGATGTAGAGTGAATGAATAAATAAATTAATGAAGAAACAAACAAAAACAACAGCAAAGAAACCACAGTCTGTAATCCCAGGAGAGAGGCGGGGCGCAGGCAACAGAGAGCTCCACAGAGAGTGCAGGAGCCTGGGCACCCAGCTAACCCTGTCAGACGTGAGCCACAAAGCAGGAGCTGCAGTCTTAAGCATGCTTGGTTGTGTGGGTTAACGAAAGGTAAGGCATTCTAAAAGAATAACTTGATGGCTTTAAGCAAGATTATGTCAAAATTAGAGTGGTGGAGGATACAGTTAAAATGAGCACTTACACTTCTATAAAAAGAACCCGCGATGGCAGTGATTAAATGTTGATCTACTTTCTTCTTACCTTAGAACAACGTTAATAATACTTTGTAGCACTGTATGAGACTGTAGCCCTCACATTCCCCTGTAAGGGAGAAGACCATGGTGTGTGTGTGTTGTTGTTTGGTTGGTTGGCTTTGTTTAGTTTATGTATTCAGGAATCAAGTAAAAACAGCAGAATCTCTGTATCTCCATTTGAGTCTGCCGGGAGGATTTTTTTTCCAAGGTGGTGAGGCATTCTCCTCCCAGATGGCTTTCTGTTTTGGTTATAATATATTCACTTTATAACCCGACTGAAGCCCCCTCCTTCATCTCCTGTTGGTCCCACCCTCCCTTCCTCTTCCCCTCCCCCTCCCCTAGTCCTCAAAAAGGGGGTGTCCTCCTCCCCTACTATCTGACCCTATCCTATCAAATCTCATCAGGACTGGCTGCATTGTCTTCCTCTATGGCCTGGCAATCCCCCCTCTCCCTGCCAGGGGGAGGTGATCAAAGGGCAGGCAATGGAGTCCATGTCAGAGACAGTCTCTGCTCCCCTTAGTAGGGAACCCACTTGGACTCTGAGCTGCCATGGGCTACATTTGAGCAGGGGGTCTAGGTCCTTTCCACCTTGGTTGATTCATCAGTCTCTACAAGCCTCCTGGTCCCAGATTTGTTGGTTCTGTCTGTCTTCTTGTAGAGCTCCTGTCTCTCCAGTCCTTCTGTCCCTGACTCTTCCATAAAACTCCCTGCGCTTGGTTAGGTTTCAGAAGATTGTCTTTGACACCCTTGCACACAGCTTGTATTCTATAAAGTTAGAACTTATTTCTTCAATTGCATAATTTTATAACTTATTTTTATATTTTGTGTAAAATTTTTATTAAACTTGCACTGAAGTTTTAAGAAGCAATATAGTATCTTAAATAAGCAAACTGTAACAAGCCCCTCTTGCATGAGGCTTGCTGGGATAGTTCTAGTTAATTTTCATAGTGTCTTTTACGGGGCTGTAAAGCCACGTCCCGCTGATCAGAGCAGCTGGGGGAAGGCCGTTGCACATCACCTGTTCCCCAGGGAGAAGCAAGGCTGATCCTGCCCACAGCTGGCCCTGAGCGGTGGCCTTTGCACCCCACTGCTGGCACCTGCAGACAGACTTCCTGGGGCACTGCTGCACCTCAGAGCCTGCAGCTGACTGGATTCAGCCTCATGTTGAACCTCCCCCTGACCCAGGTTGTAGATATCTGTAAGGAAAATAAAGACGTGTTTTTAAGGCAGTTGGTGACTGCTTTGTCCGGGGTAGAGTGGGTGAACCACTGTACATTTATACAGGAGAATTCTGCTTAGCCATAAAAATGAATCAATTAGGAATACCTGCAGCCAACTTCAGACATCAGGTAGTCTAACGTTAATCTGTAGAAGCATGCAGAATAAACATGCTTTTCTGCCCTTTCCCCTTACCTTCCCGAGAATCAGAGAGAGGTGAATGAGAATGGGAGCTACTTCTGTCCTAGTTTAAATTAGTGTTTTCAAAAGGACAGGAATAAACAGATGAAATCAGTTCTGCTATAGACCGATTGCATGAGTGAGGCTGTGTGTAGAGCATTAATTGTGTGGCTTGTTGTTGCTATAGGTAACCCCATGGTAGAACAGAACAGAGCTCTGGAAATGAGCTTATAAAGCTGTTGAAGGATTCAGTGGTACCTGAGCAGGGCGTGCCCTCGCTGAGGCTCAGGTCACACCTGGGCATGAGGAGAGTGTGGGACACTTTGGCTGTGGCCACTGAGTGCTGCCCACCTCACATAAGGCGTAAGTGTGCAGGAGACCCGGAGAGGCTCATGGTTATTGCAAGTAAAACGCTCCTTTCAGGTGGCAGGATCCTTCTGCTTTCATCCAGACAAACACCAGAGTTTGTGGTCCACACAGGGGCCCTTCTGGTGCATTTTTCAGTGTGGAGTTGGCATTTTAGCGCACGCAGCCTGTTTGCAGCTCTCGCCAGCTGCTAAGGAAGTTGGGTTGCTTGTTGCTCACTGATGCCCACAGGACAGCATCTGTCTCCTGTACCCTTCGCCTCATTTTGCCAACATTCCCACTTTTCTCCCGCTGCTTGGCATGGTTGCTCGCTTCTCTCCTCTCTGGCAGGCCTCCAGAGCCACAGTAACAGCTCTGTGTCTTCCGTCACAGCACCGGCGGCTCCTGGACGTGCTGGACACCGAGAAGGAACTGCTGAGAGAAAAGATCCAAGAGGCTTTGAGGCAGCAGTCGCAGGAGCAGAAGGTGCGCGGGCTGCCAACGGGGGGTGGGGGGGGGGTCGCGACCTGCTGCCCGCCCTTGCCTGCAGCCTCCCTGCTGTCTTCTCCCTGCAGGAAACGCTGGGAAGGTGCCTGCAGGAGGAACTGCAGAGGAACAAGGAGACACTGGAGTCAGCAGTGAAGGTTGGTTTACCTGCTCGGGCTGTGAGGTGCAGGCTGCCTTGCCTCATGCTGGGCTCTGTCCCTGTGCTGTGTCCCTGTGCTGTGTCCCTGTGCTGTGTCCCTGTGTGTCCCTGTGCTGTGTGTCCCTGTGCTGTGTGTCCCTGTGCTGTGTGTCCCTGTGCTGTGTGTCCCTGTGCTGTGTCCCTGTGCTGTGTCCCTGTGCTGTGTGTCCCTGTGCTGTGTGTCCCTGTGCTGTGTGTCCCTGTGCTGTGTGTCCCTGTGCTGTGTGTCCCTGTGCTGTGTGT
>REGO01000124.1:3608971-3638334 GCA_010120015.1 Rhombomys opimus
TGTGTGTCCCTGTGCTGTGTGTCCCTGTGCTGTGTGTCCCTGTGCTGTGTGTCCCTGTGCTGTGTGTCCCTGTGCTGTGTGTCCCTGTGCTGTGTCCCTGTGCTTTGTCCCTGTGCTGTGTGTCCCTGTGCTGTGTCCCTGTGCTGTGTGTCCCTGTGCTGTGTGTCCCTGTGCTGTGTCCCTGTGCTGTGTGTCCCTGTGCTGTGTGTCCCTGTGCTGTGTCCCTGTGCTGTGTCCCTGTGCTGTGTGTCCTTCTCAGTGCAGTTAAATCTCATTAACCGAATAATACAGGGTCATTGAACAGTGCTTCATTCCAGAGACATTACAGTTTTTCTTTTGGCTTTGTGTTTGACTTCCAGTGTGAGCATTTGTCTTCCTGTTAATTCGTATTCTATGGCACTGAATGACTTCGCAGCAGAGACTGCCGTACTTATGTAGAGTGGGTCTTCCCGGCCCCTGACACCCGTCTCTGGTGCAGGGCGAGCTCACCAGAGAGACAGAAACAAACATGTGCTAGCTGCTTGAGTAGGCTCAGGAACCACAGCAGCGGTTTGAATGGAATCTCACTCTATGATTTTTACCTTTTCCTTACGGAACCTTCAGTTGAATAAAAATATGAGTAACTAAGTTACTGTGACCATGTAAATTGTGTATCCGCGTTAACACTTTTTCAGTAATAAATCACTTTTGAAGTGAGCTGAAGAAGTGGCGGGTCTTCTGAACCAAGTAAGGACTGAGTTCTGGGACTGTGGCTGAGGTGTGTCCTTCTGGACATACTCGTGGGCTTCTGGGAAGTAGGAGGCTTGACACAGGAGTGTACTGATAAAGGGCTGTGAGTGTGAAGTAGGAGACAAGTAAACGTGCAAACAGGAGCTTGGAGGCCAAAGTATACAAGTGTGGAAGTAGTTCTCAGATGAGCTCAGCACCTCGAATAGGAGTGGCTGGTGATGCCGAGTTCTGAGTGATGAGAGCGGGTGGAGGAAGAGGGCAAGCCACTTCTGAGGGTAGCAGCTTGGAAAACTCCCCCTTGCTTTCCTGGGCTAGGGGCGTTGGTGACAGCAGGGTGTGTGCCAGTTAGCTTGCACGGAGACGTGCAAACAGCTGAAGAAGCGTGGCTGGGTGAATCACCATTTTCCCAGGGTTCTAGTGCAGACCCTGGAAAATACAGCAGAGAGTTGTGTGGTGAGCGACCTGAAAGACACTCTGAAGTCTGCAGTTATCGTTCTTATTGGAACTAACTTTCCAGACCTGCCTTTGGCTGCCTGCTGCATTCAGAGTGCAGAAATTTCAGGGCTGAGGAGGAAAACCTGTGTCAGAGTGGTTGAATGTATGTGCCTTTACTTGATAAGCTTAAAGAGGTGGTGCTGAGGCTGACTGGTTACGGTTTGTGGCTGGGCTTTGACCTTGTTAATCTTTCTGTCTTGGTCGGTTTTTGGTTTTCTTTTTGTTTTTTGTTTTTTGTTTTTTTTTTTTTTTTAAGCTTGAGAAAGAAGCTATGAAAGATATTGTCACCAAAGCAGTGGAAGAAGAAAGGAAAAGTCTGGAGAAAGTTCACGCAGAAGAAAGGGAAATGTGGAAGACAGAACATGCGAAGGATCAAGAAAGGGTGGCAGAGGCGATCCAGGCTGCTGTGCAGGAGCAGCGGAGGATAAGTCAGGTGGGTGAGCACCCAGAGGCCACCCGTGTGCCCTCCCTCAGGGGACAGCACTTGGCTGGGCATCTGACAGGAAATCCTTTGGTAGAAGGGCATTTTAGTTTTATCAAGGTTATTTCTGTTTTCACCTATTCTTTTTAATATTTCAATAATGTTTATCTTTCTGGTATTAAAAATCCTATAACATATTTTGCCTTTTTTCTTATATTTCAGAAGCTCAGAATCAATGTTTCTGTTTTATCATTCCAACTATATTAAGCATCCCACGTTTTCATGTGTTTGTTCTCTTTCTCCCCTGTCCCACCTTTTATGCACACACGTGTACATGCATGCAGGAATATGTGTACACTCATGCAAACAATGTGTTTGGTTAGAAAAACAGTTTGATTCACATAAATTATATCTGACTTAGATAATAGCCACTTTTAGTTGGCAGCAGTAACTAACCAGCCTCGTAAGTGTCCCCATGGTCTCATGAGAGGATGCCTTCATGAGCCAGTGTGTCCGTGTACAAAATGGCTTTTGCCCACTCACCTTCCCACTTTGTTTTCAGGGGTGAACTTGTGTGTTCTGTTCACAGTGCCTCAGGCTCTGCGTGGGCTGATACATTGAGTGACTCTCCTGTGTACACAAACCAAAAGACAAAGACAGCCTTCCTGGAAGCATGTTTTCTGTGCTGGCTGTCAGGTACCCTCATGAGGCACAGCACAACACACCTCACACTTGAAAATCTGTCCCCTCAAAAGCTGCCCACATGGCCATGCCCACCTGTAATCTTAGCTCGTGGGAAACAGGCAGGAAGATCTGCAGGTGAAGACCAGCCTCAGGAATACTATAGCAAGTTTGAGGCCAGCCTGGGCTATATGGGACCTTGTCTCAGACAAATCAAAGCACAAGTTGAGAGTGTCCTGAAGATTGTTAGCTGCATGGGGTTTACTGGAAGCTGTGCATCTGGTGTGACACTCTCTGGTGCACAAGGCAGGGGGCACGGGGCAGGAAGTGGTGTGGGGGAGCCGTGTGGGGGAGCTGACTGTGATTTGCAGGCAGTGCCCCTTCCTCGTGCTGACTTTACTCTAGTCATCGGCTGCCATCCCGTGGCTATGGCCTTTGCTCCTGCTCAAGGAAACTGGCAGGAAAATGGCTTTTTTGGAAAGCTCTGTGAAGTTCACCACCCCTGGTCATTTAGGAGAATCAAATAATCCTTCATGATCAGGCTTACTCTTAATAACTAACGTGAGTTTCTCCCACATGCCTTGTTTTATCTCTTCAGATACAGTAGGAGAAAAACAGCAGCCCAGCCTTTTAAAAGAAGATGGATAGAAAGCTAGCAGGGATGCCATGCCAGGTGGTTGGTGGTCATGCCAGGTGGTCAGTGGTCATGCCAGGTGGTCAGTGGTCATGTCAGGTGGTTGGTGGTCATGTCAGGTGGTTGGTGGTCATGTCAGGTGGTCAGTGGTCATGTCAGGTGGTCGGTGGTCTTGTCAGGTGGTCGGTGGTCATGTCAGGTGGTCAGTGGTCTTGTCAGGTGGTCAGTGGTCATGTCAGGTGGTTGGTGGTCATATCAAGTGTTTCGTGGTCTTGTCAGGTATTCAGTGGCCTTGTCAGGTGGATGGTGGTCAGTTGGCAGGAAAAAGAAAGTTGCAGAGATATGAGGACCTTGTTTGCACAGGAAAGGGCTTTGGAGGAGAGCAAAGCAGAAATGTGCTCGGTTTAGCTGAAGCAGTGCTGTTGTTTGAGAATAAACAGTCTAGGAGAATTGTGGAGCAGCCACCAATCCAGAAATGTCCAGCTGGGATTGATACCTATGATCATGTGACAGATTAGGTAGAGACGGCAGCCTCTGCACATCCAGACTTTCAGTCTGTATCTTTTGGAAGGGGGCCTAGGTAGTCTGGGTATTATTAAAATTATACAAAAATGCACATATATGCAGATTTTTCTGTAACGATGATATATACTTTTATTAAATTCTCAAAAATATTTTAATTAGGTAGCTTTTTAAAATATTGCAGTTGGCTTCCCATTGCCTTCTGAACTTCTTTGTAAAATCTATTCCAATTGATTAAATATTTAAATTACAAATTTTATGTGGCTAAGGAGGAATTAGGCAAATACTGACATTCTTAGAAAGGAAGACTGAGCAGAGTGACGGGCCGGGTGCCGCTAGAGAAGCAGACACTAGAAAAACTTAGCAAAATCCCATTTCCCAGGTTCTTGTAACAATCAACATTTATTCAAAAAGTGGTTAACTCGGACTAAGCCAGCTTCATGGAACTTTAGCCCACCCTCTCCCACCCCTGTCTCCAAGCTGCAGGTCTGGAGGGCACTGCTATGGCAGCCCAGTGTGGAGGCCTGCAGAGGGCAGGTTTGCAGCCACACACATGCACAGCCAGAGGACTGTTTCTGTGACCATCTGCGACTTCTTGGAACACTTGCTTTGTTTTTATTGTTCAATGTAGTATTTTTTTTATTACACCTTATTCACTTTGTATCCCCCCTGTAGCTCCCTCCCTCCTCCCCACCCAACCCTTTCCCCTTCCTCCCCCTTTTCCATGCATGCCCTTCCCCAAGTCCACTGATAGGGGAGGTCTTCTTTTCCTTCCTTCTGATCCTAGTCTATTAGTTCTCATCAGGAGTGGCTGCATTGTCTTCCTCTGTGGCCTGGTAATGCTGCTTCCCCCTCAGGGGGAAGTGATTAAAGAACAGGCCAATCAGTTCATGTCAGAGACAGTCTCTGTTCCCATTACTATGGAACCCACTTGGACACTGAGACGCCATGGGCTACATCTGTTCAAGGGTTCTAGGTTATCTCCATGCATGGTCCTTGGTGGAGTATCAGTCTCAGGAAAGACCCCATGTGCTCAGATTCTTTGGTTCTGTTGCTTTCCTTGTGGAGCACCTGTCCTCTCCAGATCTTACTATTTCCCACTTCTTTCATAAGATTCAGGTAAATGGTGGGATCTGGAAAAGATCATGCTGAGTGAGGTATCCCAGAAGCAGAAAGACACACACAGTATATACTCACTCATATCGACATATAATATAGAATAAACCTACTAAAATCTGCACATCTAAAGCAACAAATCAAGAGGGAGGACTTGAGCTAAAATGCTCAATCCCCATCCAGAAAGGCAAAGAGGATGGACATCAGAAGAAGGAGAAAAGAGGGAGCAAGTTAGGAGCTTGCCACAGAGGGCCTCTGAAAGGCTCTGCCTTGCAGACTATCAAAGCAGACGCTGAGACTTATGGCCAACCTTTGGGCAGAATGCAGGGAATCAATGTAGTATTTTTATTAATTCTTTGAGAATTTCACATATAATTGCCATGTATTTTCATCATAGTTCTCTCTCTAACTCCTAACAGATCTACCCTGCCCCAGGGCAAAAACCCTAAGAGGTTTGTCAGCACAGAAATAGTGATCATTGTCATCTCAGCTACTGAAATACTTGTTGGGGTAAAGTAGAGATGGGTTAAAAATTTTAAAGGAAAGATCTGTGGAAAAACTCATTTTCTATAAATGGCACTGAAACGCCCTCTGTGAAGCTCACACACTTCCTGAGAAGGGCCTGTGAACCTGCTGGCCTCTGGTGAAGACTAGAAAACAGAGTAAAGGCCAAGATACAGAGTTGTCCTTGCTGCGCCCCACAAGGGAAGCTTCTAGACAATGGTGGAAACAGTGGCTTAGGGTATAAGGACTGCCCTGCAGGCAGACCACTAACCTCAAGTTCAGTGGTTCAAGAGAGTGGAAAAGTAAATGTCTCCCTCCCCTCAGCAGCCCACACAAATCTTCTGAAACGCGAAGGAGAAACTTCAGTAACTCCATAGGAGGAAGACTGACTGCAGGCTCTGAATAATTAATCCCAGGACATTACCTCATGAGATCACAGACAAGTAGACTGTGTTCTGCAGTTATGTGGCAGAGGATAAATGGAGAGGAACAGAAAAGATGTTTCTGAATCGCTGCATTGTATTATTTTAACTGCACTGTTTAGAAACAAAAATAACATTTGAAGAAACAGAAAAGCACAGTCCACACACAGGCAGAAAGGCCTGGTAGTGGCTTACAAGGCCAAGACTTTGCCCTGCACCACAGGAGCTCAGGAGAGACGCTTTCTGCGTCCACAGGGCCTTGTGAAATCACAGTTCCTGTGAAGGCTGTGCATGAACTCTGAGCCCTGCCCTCTGCTTTAGTACCCAGAGCACATGCACCGTGGCTGCACATGGCTGCCTACCAACCCCTGACCCCTGATGTGTCTGCACAGCTCCTGCCTCTCACAGCCTGTGCTGACTCTTGTGCCGACACAGTTCTGACTTCCTGTGTATGAGCTCTGGCTCCCTGTATCTCCCATGCACAGAGCAGGACTCACACTCACTGAATAGCTAAGCATGGCCTTGAACTCCTGACCCTCTGGCCTCCACCTTCTGAGTGCTGGGATTCCAGGCACATCTGCCACACCTGGCCTTATCTCAGATTTTTTAACAAATTTGTAGGCACCGTTTTATGAATTAATTGCATTCCTCGGAGAAAACTAGATGAAAAAAAGCGATGAGTTACTGTAAACTGTCCTGAAAGTTTCCCTGTGCATTTAATTAATTTTCTAAATGAGTTCTGTGCCTGGGCCAGAAATAAAATTCATGAACAGACTTCCCCTTGGTTTATTAGTGATAGGAATCTGAACCCCCCCCCCCTTTCTGTTCATAGCCCTCAGCACAGAAGCTGGGCGTTGTACATTTATAAACGCCGTCCTTGTGATCTTTAGGAAAGTCCCTAAGGAAGCTTACAGGGCTGACGGGACGTATTGTCACACGACAAGGAGCACGGTGCTATTCTTCAAGTTGGAGTGCTCTGGGTAGCCATTCCCCGCGATTTTACAGGCCGCTCCTGGGGACGGAGAGGGGTGGAGAGAAGGAGGTTTTGGAGGAGCTGGCTGTGGCTGTCCTGAGGGGAGCAATGACCATCACAGCCCTGCTGTCACCTCCCCTGAGCTGCTTCTGTGGAAGGTTCACGTCTGAGCGGGAGGAGACCCATGTTGGGTGCCCTTCCCAGGCCCCTCATCCTCTCTTGGTTTTGCTGCCACCCTCCTCAGGCTGGGCCGCCTCTGGGCTCTGGACTCTGTGATTAGGCCTAGAGGGAAGCCTCTGTCTGCCCTCCCACACCCGAGATCGCAAGCATGTGTTACTCTGCTCAGGTTTTCCCTTGGGTTCCACAGAGAACCTCAGTGAGCGGTAGCTGCTCGGGCTTGTGCGGCCAGCACTTTACCGACTGCGCCATCTCTCCGGCTGCCTCTGCCTGCGCTACCGTGAAGACAGAGCTTCGGCGGCTCACCACGGGGGCCCTGACCATGCCGGCTCAGCTGCCTGGGCCTGAAGTTTGTACACACACAGCTCGCACACACTTCTCCAGCCCAGCTCTCACCCTGGAATAAAGGACTCCTCCGTCTTGTGGAGGAGTAGATAAGAGAATGCCCTTACCCAGCGCTGTCTGAGGTGTTTGCTGACCACGGTAGACACGTCCACTGGCCGGTGTGACATTCAGGCTCAGCTGAGAAAGACCCATAGCAATCAAGAGAAGTTTACTGTGGAGCTGTGGGCTGTGAGAGAGGAAAAGCCTCACAGCGGCACACTTGACAGTCCCCAGTGGGGTCCTGAGACGTGGGAAGAGGCCGAGGTGGGTTAAGATGTGGGTGAAAGGGCTTCACTCACAGACAGGCCTGAGGGGAGGAGGCTGTGGCAGGCAGCCAGGGTCAGGGCCTGGGGACTGATACGGACGCTGGAAACTGAATTGTGCTCTGGTGACATCTGCCGGACCTGTCAACCTAAGTCAATTGTGACTGTAGGAACAAACTGCTGTCACAGTACTTTTTTGATGAAGGGTTGTTTTGTCGGTATTAAAGATCTGTTTTCTAGTCAGTATATTGACAGTATGTCACTAATCCTAGAGGAGAAGGTGGGCCCAGGAGACACGGACCTGCTCCAGCCTGTGCAGACACCTGCCTACCCGAGCCTGGGGACTGTAACGGTCCCAGGTGAATTTAGCTTGGTGTCTGTCCACAGGCCTCGGAAGATGAGTGAGTGTAAGCACAGGGGAGTCTCATTCAGCTGGACAGGTGAAATTTTGGGGAATGCACCCGGGTCTGGAAAGTACAGTATTACCTGCAGAAACCGCACCAGACCAAAGCAAACCTAAGTCAGAACAGGCGAGCTCTGACATTCTCTGTGTGGGCCCTTGATCAGTGTTTGCGGGCATGCATATAATGAGCAGGAGAAAAGGTGGCTAAGACCTAAAACGTGAGTAGAGGCGCAATTGTCTCTCCTGCTGACAGGACTGGGGAGGAGCAGGATGCTCCCACCTTGGGCATAGGGAGGGTATGAAATTGGAACTGCTGAGACAGAGGAGGGGCGGGTGTGAGTGGATGAGAAGGGCAACTAGAGACTAAACAAGCCATGTGGATGCGGCAAGGCGGTACCTTGTAGATGTCAAAGGTGAATTTGGTGACTCCAGGTTTAAATTTTTTAATTAAAGTTTTAATTTTAGAACTCTTGAAAGAAATACTGGTTGGGAGTTGGGTGCCTTCTCAGGATAGTGTGGCATTGATCTGGTACAGCCACTATTTAGAGCAGAATAAACGCTTTCTGGGCAGGGCTCCGTAACAGTTTTCTTTGGAGTGTGGCCCTCTTCGAACTGTAAATAGTGCAGTTTGCCTCAGACTGTGGCAGTGAGCGATGTCCCGCACACTCCACATCGCCCACGTTGGGAGGCAGAGCTCTACCTCTCCTGGTGGATGCTCAGAGGTTCCTGCACGCACAGCAGAGCAACCGAGGTCAGCGCTGGCGCTGTCAACCCGGAAGCAGCACCAGGCAGGGTGTGCATGCCCAGAGAACGGCCCCAGGCTCTGGATAGCCCAGCCATCCGGAGAAACCTGGAGACCTGAAAATGACGCACGTTAGTGGAAATTACCATCTTCTCTGGAGACCAGTAGAAATGAGAGGAGGCTAGAATATGGCAGAATAGGCTCAGGGAGACAAGCCTGAGAGCTGGACCATGAGCAAGGATGTACAGGAAGCCACCCTCGGAGTTTGCCCGTGGAGCTGTGCTCAGGCTGGCCTCGCCTGGGCAGACCGGCACACAGGCAGGAAACACCTAACATTATAGCAGGGTCCCTCAGGCCTTACTTCAGGGCTGTTCTTGTTTGGCCTTCATCTTAAGTTCAGACACACTGCATTATTACAGTCACCTTTTAGAGACAGTAATTGGAGATGTGTCGCTCAGGCTTATTTTCACATCGAGTTAATTTAAAATCCTTGCAGAGGAGGGGAGTGTGTGTGATGGAAACCAGGGCGCACAGACACTGAGCCCGTCCGACACCCGCGTGTCTTCATGGTGGCTCAGAACCAACCACAGCCGCTGTGACTTTGGGCTGTTTTCTTTTTTAAATTTATTGTTTATAATAATAATCATTATTCTATCCCAGCAAATGGCCTCTCCCTCATTCCCTCCCAACCCCACCCTCCCTCCCTCTTCTCCTCCCATGTCAATCCCCTAGTCCACTGATAGGGGAGGTCCTCCCTCCCCTTCCCTCTGACCCTAGCCTATCAGGTCTCATCAGGACTGGTTGCTTGTCTTCCTCTGTGGCCTGATAAGAGGTGATCAAAGAGCCAGCCTCTGAATTCATGTCAGAGACAGTCCCTGTTCCCCTTACTAGGGCACCCACTTGGACACTGAGCTGCCATGGGCTACATCTGTGCAGGAGTTCTAGCTTATCTCCATGCATGGTCCTTGGTTGGAGTATCAGTCTCAGAAAAGACTCCTGGGCCCAGGTTTTTTTTGGTTCTGTTGCTTTCCTTGCAGAGCTCCTGTTCCCTCCAGGTCTTCCTATCTCCCCCTTCTTTCATAAGATTCCCTGCACTCTGCCCAAAGTTTGGCTGAGTCTCAGCATCTGCTTCAATACCCTGCTGTGTATAGTCTTTTAGAAGACCTCTGTGGTAGGCTCCTGTCCTGTTCCCTGTCTTGTCCTGCTTCCTGTTTGCCCTTCCGAATGAGGATTGAGCATCTTTCGTAGGGTCCTCCTCATTGTTTGCCTTGTTTAGGAAGCTCTATTCATAATAGCCAGAACCTGGAAACTATCTAGGTGTCCCTCAACAGAGGAGTGGATACAGAAACTGATACATTAACACAATGGAATACTCAGCTGTTAAAAACAAGGAAATCATGAAATTTTCAGGCAAATGGACAGAACTGGAAAAGGTCATCTTGAGTGAGCTATCCCAGAAGTAGTAAGACACACATGGTATATACTCACTTATGGATATTAGCCATATAATACATGCTGCATTTTCTCAGAAGCCATGGATACTATAATCAGGGCTTAACTTTTCTTGAAGAAATTGAGCATTGCCACCTGACCCTTCTCTCGGGTGTGGACTCATTTGTTCGTTTTGCAATTTTTACTGAAATATTTGATAGGAACCACATTTGTTATAGACAAAGCTTAGTGCTGTTCTTAATTGTTGAGAGTATGGAATCCAGAAAGAGACCTCAGCTTGGGTCCAGCTGGCCATTGCTGCCCCAGCCCCTCCCTCCTGTATGGCTGCTACCTGTTTCATTCAAAGAGAAAACCACATTCCACCATCTTCATGCAGAGGGCCAAGGATTTATCCCAGGGTTCCCCTCTGCCATCCCCATTTCTATGGCTCCTAAATCAGCAGAACCTCCATCGTGCCTGAAAAATAGTCCATTGAAAACGTCACTTCTTGCGGCTCAGTGTGGTGGCCGCCTATAGTCCCAGCCCTTGGAAAGTGGAAGTAGGAGGGTCAGGAGTTAAAAGTTATCCTCTAGTACATGCCACACTCAAAACACAAAAACATAATAATAATAATACAATCTTATTTTACACATATTCCTCCCTCTAGTCTGTGGTTTCCTTCTCTTAAACTTTCATTTGCACATGAGTGTTTTGTTTTATGTAAGCTAGTGTACCAGTGCCTGTCTGTGGTAGTTAGACCAGGAGATTGGATCCCCTGGAACTGAAGGAACAGATGATCACGAGCTGCTGTGTGGGTGCTGGGAATCAACCAGGGGGATGAAGCAGGTATTTGCCAAGATCAGCAGAGACCAATGAAGACTCTGTGCTCCAGGTGGCAGCAGGGGCTCTGAGCGGCATGTGGTGCCTACATGTCATGTGTCTAGAGGTCATGTCGTGTCTAGATGTGATGTCATGTCTAGATGTGATGTCATGTTGTGTCTAGATGTCATGTGATGTCTAGATGTCATGTCGTGTCTAGATGTCGTCGTGTATGTAGATGTCATCATGTATAGATGTCATCATGTGTGCCCAGGAACTGGAAGACTTTTTTTTTGAGGCATCTGGTCAGCCCAGGATAAATACCTCAGTGCATTGTTATAAGAAATGGCCCCAAGGAAGCAAGGCAGCCAGATTGCTGTGCGCGTGAGACCTGGGCACAGACTGCAGCTGCTAGCGCAAGGCTGTCACTATGCTTTCGTGTGCAACTCTGAAGACAGAGCGAAGAGTCAAGTATGAACAGATGCTCCTGAGCACAGACAGTGAAGACTGCAGGAGATAAAAGGTGATTAAAATCCCTCCTGGATGCCTCGGAGGAGGCGTGCACAACAAACAAAGAAGACTCTGTGTTTCTCTTAAACATTTTCCCCTAATTTTGTCAGTTTTGCCTGACTGCCTGTCTGTGCACAAGTATTCTTGGTACCATGGAGGCCAGAAGACAACGCTGGATCCCTGGAATTGGAGTTACAGAAAGTCTTGGGCCTCCAGGTCAGAACTGGGAATTGAACTTGTATCCTCCGGAGTACAGCCAGTATTTCTAACTGCTGAGGCATCTCTCTAATCCAGGCAGCCATATTCTTAAAGCAAGAGAATGAGAACATGTATTAAAAATATTAAACGTAGGAGTCAAAAGACGAAGTTGTAAATGCCTTCCAGGGAGGCATGGAAACCCAACTGTAGTCTGTCTGCTCCCTCAGCCTGCCGCCATCAGCAAACCCACAAGGCTCACTTCAGAAGTGTGGGCTGAGCCCTCCCTTCCCAGAGCCACCGTTGCTGCCCTCATCAAATAAGCCTCCACAGAAATCATCACTGGGCCCCTTGCAGATGCCGGCACAATGTGAGTGCCTCTAATGGATAGGTCTGTGTCACTGCTCCTGCGTTCATGGAGGAGGGGACAGAAATACCGTAAGAGCCAGAATTCCAGGAGTCCTCGCGGTGAGCAGTATCTCCTGAAATGGTGAGAGTGAGCTGTGTTTCTGGTATCACAGTGGTGAGCCCTGAAACCCTATCCACGAGCAGCAAAACACTCAGCAGGCTGTGTTTCTATCTGTGTTTACCTGGGTATAAAATAGGTGTACTAATGGTAATTTTAAGAAGCTGTCAGTTTGGGAGTGTGAAGAGGATAGAGAAGGTTTGCAGGGAGGGAGCTTGGAAGGTGCCAGAGGGAGGAAAGGATGGGCGGTAATATAGTTATACTTTAAAATGCATAACATTAAAAGTAATTTTATATTTTGTGATAAATTAAAGTTGCGATAACTTTAAAAGCTATGCAGATACAGAAAAGAGCCAGGGAGTCCATCAAAAGGACTTTATGGTGCTTTATGGAGCTCGGGACAGTCAATACTGGAAAGTTATGACTGTGTAGTGATTCTTCATTAGTTTTATTAAATCTTGAATTAAAGGTGTGGCTTTCTTGATCATTAAAGTTCATGTCTGGATCATTAAAGCCCATGACGAAGTTCATAATGAGACTTCTCAGAAGTGAAGAAAATATCTAAGTGTTCCCTCTGGCTCCTGACAATGCATCCAGCCAATAGCCCTCATGCCCAGGATAGCTAGGAATTGAGCCGAGTACAAAAGTGCATAAACTTAAGCTGTTGGGTGGTTTTGCATTTTTAAGAAAGTTGAGCACGTGATTCTTGAGCATGAACTCTACTGCAGGGGGTTGCAGCGCCAGAAGATTACGGCTCCAGAGTGGAAAGCTAACCAGTGCAGCAGTGACGAGGAGTCAGTCCGGAGTCAGACGCTCAGCAGTGTTTAAAGCTCAGAAAAATGTCCAACCAAGAAATCCAAATCGCCAGCTCTAGGATGAGGTGAAATAAAGGTATTTTTCTGCCAAGGCACAGACCAGAGCAGGGCCAACCAGCCAGAAGCAGTTTGTGGAGGTGAAGGCTCTGGTGAAAACATGGGGAGAGCCAGGAGGTCACCTGTGGCTAGCCAGCTCACAGGCAGTGCCCAGCGCCTGTGACATGGCTGAGAACTCGGAGCAGGGAGCCACAGTGTCCTGGAGCCTGTTGGGAGGCCTGCATGCTTTCTCTCAATTCTAAAAGTCCATCTGGCTCTTCTGCAACAACAAAAAAATTTTTAGTATCTTCCTTTCTGGAGGATGGGTGACCAGGAAAATGGAACACATCCCTGCATTTGAGACACTTCTTTTCAGGCTGCTGTAGTTGTGGGCAGTCACCTTAAATTCAGCAGCTGGTCACGGAGAGCCCAGCCAGTCAGTGGACCTGCGTAGCTAAGCCTGCCCAGGTCCCCAGCAAGGAGAGCACAGCTGACTCAAGGTGCTGGCAAATACTTCTCTGCAGCAAGCCCGAGAGCAGGGTTCTGGGACAACAGAATAGTTCCACAGAATAATGTGGAGGTTCTGAGGTGATGGAGAATGTTTATAACTTACTGGGGAAAGTCAGTATTGCAAGAAGAGGATTTTTTTTTAAACTAGTATTGACTCTGAGGGCAGCATTTTGCTTGCTCATGATTCTGGGTTCTTTGCCCCTGTCACCTCGTTGCTAGCATTCACGCCCTGCCTCATGTCAGCACTTGGCTGTGTTGGTGGGCAGTGTTGGTCTCCTGGACAGCAATTCTAGACGTCTTCCTTGGACACTCGCCACTCTTCAGAGTGATCTCTTCACAGTCAAGGTGGCCTGCAAGGCTGTCCACAGCATGTGGCTCTGAAATATAAATTTGTTTTTACTCTGTCAATGTCTAGAAAACCCTTCTGAGCTTCAAGTTTGTCTCTTGGTGCACAGAAAAGGACAGAGCGCCCGTCACTCTTTCACGTTTGCGCACTGCTGGCTGGTGTGGCCAGTGAGCCATTTACACTGGGCTGGGTTTCCTTACAGGTTAGTGATAGGGGCCGTGAGCTGGGGCGGCAGGCGCTGCCTGGCTGGGAGAGAGAGCTAGCCCACAGCTCTCTTCACTGCTTACCTTAGACAAGGTCCCACAGTTGTTCAGGCTGGCCTTGAGTTTGCCTTGTAGCCCAGGCTGGCCCAGAACTAGGTTCCTCCTGCCTGAGACGCCCGAGTATCTGTCACTTATTTTTAATAGATAGATAATAACTCTCATACAGTTATAGAGGGTTTAGTACACAGCGTGTGTTTGAGGTATTCCTCACAGTCTTGCATCTGTCACTTTTGTTTGGAAAGATCTAATAAAGTACTTTTGCTGTAGTCACCCTACTGTACATAGAACACCAGAACTCTCCTTGATACAGCTTTGTGTTTGCAGTCTCCATAGCCTCTCTCTCTCTACCCCTCTGTTTGTGTGTGTATGTGTGTGTGTGATGTCATTGGTCCCAGGTATTAGGAAAAGAAAAGAAAAATTAGCTAATTTGGAGGCCGAGAATCCAGGAAAGGCAGCATTGTCAAGGTTGCAGTGAGGCTTCTAGGCCTGTCGCTGTCGGCCGTGGCAGAGCAGCAGTTCTTGTGGAAAAGCAGAGAGCACCTGGAGAGAAAGGAAGTGTGGAGTTCAGGGCCAGGCTTGCCTTTTTGTGATAACTCATGTTTGCAGGAGCGGACAAAGCCCAGTGGAACAAGACTTCCCTTCTGGAGCCCCCTCCCCCCGCCCCAGGGATGGAGTCGCCCTCATCAGGCCCTGCCCCTTAAGGCCACAGAGGGACCAAACTCCCCTGCAGGAACCCTGAGAGACCCAAGCCTTACACACGTGGCTTCTGTTAGTGCTCCTCACCCCAAATCAGGCTTCCCACATACTGCGCCGTTAGCGTCTCCATGCTTCGGGCTTCATCCAGACACTCTCCTGGCCTCAGGCGGGTCGTTGCCTCTATTGCTTACTTGGCGTCACAGATGCAGGGCGCAGGTGCACACCCATGGCCCACACTACTGGCTGCACACACAGGCCAGCCCCCTTGGCCGCAGGAAACGGAATGTTAAGAGTGAATTTGAAGTGTGTGGTGGGAAGATCAGGGGCTGCTGACTTCAGGGGCTGGGATGGCTGTAAAGAGCTGACATCCACATCTGCCAGCTCAGATGGCAAGAGTGGAAGTCATTGTGACAGGGACAGCACCGAGGTACTGCAGTGTGTCTGTAGCTCTCAGGTTCTTTGAGGTGCTCCGGGCTTTTCCTCCCACCACTCCCTCAGAACTATCAGATAGACTTAGCTGTACCAGGCGTCCAGTGAACCAGCCTCTGTGGCCTCCGTCTTCATCCCGCACTAACGCCAGGGTCACACCTTCAAGTGTCTCCGAGATCTGTTGCCGCACTGTTTCTCTGTGTCCGTGCCCTGCGTGTGCGTAGGTTACAGTTCGTCAGGACAAGGACAGGAGACTGCCTGCCTGGAACTGGTTGGCATACACTGCTGCCTTCTTAGCAGATGAAGGCTGGTGCCCTCAGAGGAGAGCTTCGCGGCATCTGAAATCCAGTCCGCCTCTCAGGCCCTGGCCCTTCTGCAACTGTGTAACTTTTAAAATAATACTAAACTGCATTTAATATGTAGAGAAATAAAAAACAAATCATGCATTTGCTCCAAAAACTTAACCATATGATAAATGGGGTTTACTGATTAAGAACTTAAAAACAGGTAAAAGTAAGTCATGAAGCAACTGTCTAAAGGGTTACAAATCAAGCTATAAAGGAAAGAGCCTAAGAGAATAGTTTGTTTCAGTTGAACTTCCAGAGATAGAAATATCTGGACAATGTAACCTGTCCTTATGTCGGTTTCCTTCCTGCTCTGCCCTCGTTCTCCTTATGAACATTTACACGTTTACACATTTGAATGTTTACAGGTTTACATGCCTATGTTTACACATTTAGATGTGCATTTCTGTATGCTCATACTTTCCTACATTCTCTGATGGAGGTGCTCCCACAGTAAACAACCCAGGCACCCGTGGCTAGATGGAAGTTAATAATTGTGTGTTGCAGGATTCATTTAAGTCACGCACTGTTCAATTTTATTTTTAATTAAAAATAAAAGGGTAAAGCACTATATTTGCAGGAAATACTGATGTTTCCTGAAAAGTCTGTCTGTCTTGGACTGTTCCCTACTCACCCTGTTTTGTTGCACTGTTCTGAAATCCCCTGGGTTTCTGACCCCGGAAGAGTGAGGCAGGAGATCTCGTGTCCTCCCTAGGGCTGACAGGATGGGGTTTTCCCTGGAGCCCTGTCATGCATCTCAACCTGGCAGAGCCTCAGTCGCTGTAACACTCACTACCCAGAGCATGTTTGGTGCCTGTGTGTGACAGAGCTCAGTGTGAGCGAAGCTGTGGGAGCTGCCCTGCCCCGGAAGGGGTCCCCTGGGCGTGTAGCCTGGGGGCTGCAGAGACAGGGGGCAGTGTGACGGGAACCGGGTGATGGGAACTGGGGTGACAGGCTGTGAGGAGTGGGTGGCCTGTGTCAGGCCTGCCCTGCGCGCTCTCCACGTGTGTGAGCAGCACGCGTGTGTCTCGGTGCGTGTGCACTGACTGCACTTTCCAACCCCAAACAGGAAGCTGTCAAGGCAGCCATAATGGAGGAGCAGAGGCGAAGTGAGAAGGCCATGGAGGAAGCAGTGAAGAGGACGCGAGACGAGCTGGTGGAGTACGTGCGGGAGCAGAGGCGGGTGAGTGCGCTGCTGCGCCTTCCGCAGATGCTTGCACACACGGTGCAGCACCAGGATACTGGCCGATACCCTGAGGGCAAAGCTGGTCTCCTTGGAAGAGATTGACCTGATTGATTGTGCCCTAAACACTTAGTTGTGTAAACCCGGCAGCAGAGTTCTGGGTGGGTGCCCGAAACAAAGCTCTGAAAGCCGTTCCCCACTCACAGGATACTGCGCACATGCAGCTTTCCTTTAGTCCCCGCAGGCGCCTGCGTGTGCCCTCCAGGCCCCTCTGTCAGCCCGGCTGCGCTAACAGTCAGCGGGGCAGCGTTGTCTGAGGCGCCAACAGTCAGCCGGGCAGTGTTGTGTCACTCTCCTGCTCACGAGCAGCTCCGACTGTGCTGGTCAGAAAAGCAGAACAAACCACTCACTGTCCTCCCGTCCACTGTTAGTGTAAACAGCGGGAGTTCTGTTAGGTGGGATGTGCGATCCTTGTGGTCAGCATGTTACAGGTTACACAGGTGGACTCCGTGTTTTAGCATGTTTTGTTGACGCGGCTAGCGTATGCATGTAAAATACAGCAGTTCTATAGATCACGCACATACATATAGACTGTCACATGCCCCACACCATAGCGAGCGTGCAAATGAAGCTATATGTGGAGACTTGGTGCACAGTGTCCAAATGCAAGTGTTGGCCCCACGGCGGGGTGGAGATGCTGGCTGCCGTCCTTCAGTCGGCAGCAGAGGGGGGGATGCAGTGACTAAGCGCACACTCCTGTCCTGTACTGCTAACTTGAAGGCCATCCATGTGAAAGTTCCCCGTGTGTGTGATTCCTGTCGGTTTCAGACTCCACAGACATGTCCAGGTGGACACACCCATCGGAGCGTTGTCTGCTCACGGCTTTTGTGCCACCTTGCCTTGGCTGTCTTTAAAGTATTTCACTCTGATTCCTGATATGTTTGTCACCTTCTGAAAGTTCTGAGCCAGTTTTCTGCCTGCAGCGGAGGTTTTGCTTTGGCTCATTGGCAGCTTCCTCTGCCCCGGCCCTGGGAACTGGACCGCTCCTGCCTCCTCCCTCCGAAGGCTTCCTCCGGCTCCGGGAGGGCACATGGTGTACACTTGCCTTCTTCTGGCTGGATGGTTGGTAGCATGTGTGCCTTTTCCTTGTCTGTGGACTGGCGCTCGGATTGTCTGCATTTTTAGTAACTTTCCTGAATCCGCACATGTGTGTTTGCAGTGTCAGCCTGGACGGAGAACACGTGACAAAGCACACCTACAGTGCAATGTTGGGGCAATGTTTTTATTCTTTCAAAGCTGTGTCACTCTTCTGTCAGAGGCAGCTGTGATCACAAGCCAGTAAGAGTGAGAATGCCTGTTTGTGTCTGATCCTATGTGTCAAAAGAAAAGCTGGGCCCTGTGACCCTTGCTCCTCCTCTCACAGGCCCGGCACGCCTGCTTGTGACAGGCAGCCGGTCTGACTTGTGAGGGTTAGCGACCGAGCAAGCACAGGGAAATTGGGCCCCATCCGCACTGTCCGCTCCAGGCCCGCTCTTCCTCGGCTCTCGGTGTGGTTACACGGAACACCAGCATGGTAGAACCGTGTGCACTCGTGCGTAGGACGAGGCAGCCGGAGGGTGGGTGTGCCTCTTCTCAGCACTGTGTATGTGGATGAAAATTCCCAGACCCCACCGCGGGGAGGAACGTCTCACGATGGATTGTGCATGCAGGGTGGCATTGGAGCTCCATGCAGTTATCCAGGTCCAGTCCCTCACTCGCTGAGAGTGCAGCCTTGGGCCACAGGAGCTGGTGCTTGTCCTGGTCGCAGCTGCGTCAGTCAGTCACGCTGCAGAAACTCATGTCTGGGAAGCCTCCGCCTGCCTCCCAAAGACAAACGCTAACTGAAAAGCACGAGAAAATACCACAGTGAAACCAGCAGTTGCCAACACCTCTTTCATGTGTCACTTTTTACAATTTTAGATTCTTAATTCCGTGTCTCCTTCTTCATCTAAATAACATATTTACTGACTCAGATTAATTTTAATGTATCACCTTGGGACTTCGAGAAAGTTGGGAAATTAAAGGACACCCAGAGCTTAGAAACCAACTTAGAGGAAACATTTTTCATTTTGTTTTGTTTTAGCAAATTCCTATTTTTCTTGCCTCTTTCCAAAAAAACTAAATTAGGGAACTTATCTACACTTCTCCCTTTGGATGATAATTCTATTTGTTTGTTTGGTTGGTTGGTTTTTTGATCAAAGAACACATTTTCAGGATAAAAATTTCCTTTCTCCAGCTTAAACACAAACAAACAAAACAACCCCAAAACAAAAACTGCAACTCTAGATGAGGTCTCAGATTCTCAGCCGCTGTAGGCTGCAGTCTGTGGACGTAACCTTGGACTGTGGAGCCTGCGCTGAGGGCGTCATCCAGAGGAGGCTCTGTGGCCCTTCGTCTCCAGACCCTTCCCCAAAGCGCAGAAGTCTGCGGTGACCGCTGCGCCAGCCCTCGGTTCAAGTACTGAGGAATACGGAGTGGGAGATTCAAAATGCTGACTTTCGCTAATAATTTAAATTTTTCACATAATTTTGAACTGCAGATCCCAGTAGGAGAGGATAGGCATCTGTGCCCAGATCAGGGACTACCTGATCAGTCATCCGAGACTACGGAATGTTAGAATACCCAGGATAGTATAGAATCAATACTGTACCGTGAAAACTGTTTGCACAGCATTTTTTGTTTTGTTTGTTTGTTTTGAGACAGGGTTTCTCTGTATAGCCTTGGACTTGCTTTGTAGACCAGGCTGGCCTCAAACTCACAGCCATCCACCTGCCTCTGCCTCCCCGAGTGCTGGGACTGAAGATGTGCATGCCCGGCTCTTCTAGTTTTTATAAGTGTCCTCAATGGAAGTGTTGTTAAAGTTGACCTACAGGTGTCCTTCACCCAGTCTAAACACCTAGAGTTACTTACGTGCACTAGTGGGGAAGCCCGTGTGCACACGCAGATGCCCGGAGCTGCTCACTAATCACTGACCCTGGCTAGGAGGTCTGCTGGCACACTCAGATGCCCAGCGTGCTCGCCAAGTCACCGATAGTGCTGCACTGGTGTCCACCACGAAACAATGTAGAAGCGAAGTAGCCTTCCAATCAGAACTTCATGACTAATCAGGAAAGTAAAGTAACGAGACTCTGTGTTAAAATTATTCAGCCCAGTCGTGTTTTTAAAAATTCCTTTGCAAAACTACCCTCGTAAGGCTCGGGGAGGAGGTTGCGTTGGTTTGTGAATTTGGTGTGAAGCAGAAGAGCTGCTGATTTTAGTTTATCGGAGTTTTCGCTGCTTGTGTGCTGTCAGTGTCTGCGCTGCATTTCCCAGTAGAGAAGGAGCCTCCACAGGAAAGCCTGACCTTTAGGCCTGGTGTCCCTTTGCCCTGAGCACGGCCTGCGGCACGCTGACCTGCAGCATGCTGACCTGCTTTGCAGCATCACTGTCCTACTCGGCCTTGCTTGTGCTCTGGGGTGCTTTCCTCAGTTTCTGCCCTTGACATCCCATTCTGCACCCTGAAAGTAGTGAGGGACCCCAGGATTCCGTGTGAGCAGTGGCCCCTGGCTGAGCTCTGGCCTGGAATTGGGAGTTGGGGTTTGTGAGCTAGCTCCTTTGTCTTTAAGGCCTCCTTGTGAAGTAGAAGCAGCGTCCTGCCTGAATTCCGCTCCTCTACCGTGTCTCCCCAGGTTTAGCAATCCCTAAAGGTCACGGACTACGGAAAGCTTTGGGCTGCACACTTCACACTTGTCTTTCAGTTGCACTGGTGATGAGCCCCCTCCTCACAGGAGCCGGGAGCCAGCCACAGGTCCTTCTGGCCCTTCTAGCTCTGGCTCCCCTTCACGGAGAAGCTGCTCTAGCTGATGGAGCCCCACAGCTTCCGAGGGACAGTGAGTGGTTAGCAACGGAAGGCTGGAAACCCAAGGCTAAGGATAAATCCCCATGAGCAGGACAAAATTCATGCCACAGACTGGGCTGAGGGTGACCTTTCTTTGCTCCAGTTGTCACATCAGGAAGTGTGTGAAGAGCGCTGCACAGCTGAGCCTACCACAGCTGGTGGGTGCTTCTGCTCCTGTCTTAGAACAGGCACCCTATGGTGGCCTCAGCACTTACCTGACCAGTTAGCGGAGGCCCTAGAGTTGAGGAGAGAAGCCTGGGTGACCCAGGAGGAGAGGACAGTAGCGGGTGACCCAGAGGAGAGGACAGCAGCCGGGGTGACCCAGGAGGAGAGGACAGTAGCAGGTGACCCAGAAGGAGAGGACAGCAGTGGGGTGATCCAGAAGGAGAGGACAGCAGCCGGGGTGACCCAGGAGGAAAGGACAGAAGCCGGGGTGACCCAGGAGGAGAGGAGAGCCTGGGTGACCCAGGAGGAGAGGAGAGGACAGCAGCAGGGTGACCCAGGAGGAGAGGACAGCAGCAGGGTGACCAAGGGGGAGAGGACAGAAGCCGGGGTGACCCAGAAGGGGAGGACAGCAGCCAGGGTGATGGAGCTTGCGCAGTTTGAGGGCTGTTGGACTTCGTAGAGCTGGGACTCTGCAGACACTGGAAAGGCCGACAGACTTCGGGACTTTCTTCCAAGTGACCATGGTTTCTGCAGAGCTATTTCTAGTTTCCTGACCTCTTGGCTGATTCTGAAACTGACCCGTCTGCTGGGCTGGAGGGGCGCACTCTCATTACAGCAGCTGCAGTGACTGTCAGGCATGTTAGGAATGTTCAAGTAATCTGAACTTTTCTCTAGTCGATGCCCAGGTTTTGTCTGGCAGCCCTGCAGCGCTGGGTAGAAAGGCTTTGTTTCCACCCGAGCGGAAAGGGCGGCTGAGGAAGGTGTGTGAGTAGGGTGCTTTCACATGTCTGAGGTTGGGCTGTTGTCTTGTGTTAACCACGGCCCCCACCTCTCTAATTTGGGATATTTTGTGTGTAATGGCCACACAGTTCTCTTCCTCACCGCAAAGCTCTGTGAGATGAAGAGCTTGGCGAACTTGGTTTTCTACGGGACACACTGGGTTAACAACCAGCGTGTGTCCCGGCCCCTCAGCACGTCTGTTCCCAGTGTGGCCGGCTCTCGTCCAGCAGCCTCTTTCCGTGTCCTTCCTTATTAAGCCTGTTACAGGGCTGGGGTACAGCTTGGTGGCAGAGTGCTGCCCCGCCATGTCTGAGGCCCAGAGGTCATTAAAGACCTACGAGGCAGCCAGCAACCTGAGCGCTGCCCTAGCTTGGCCTCAGCTTTCCCCTGCGCTTGGTACAGCTGCATGATAGGAGAAACAAGGCAGTAGGAGAGCTGAGCCTGGTGGCAGGGCCTGGGGGGGAGGAAGGCAGTAGGAGAGCTGAGCCTGGTGGCAGGGCCGGGGGAGGGGGGCAGTAGGAGAGCTGAGCCACCTCCACCCCAGTTCTCACAGTCTAACCCAGCAGGATTAGCTGAGAAAGACAGACTCCTGATCACAGTGCATGGAGAAGGAAAGAATGCCCAAATGAAATTGGAGTTGCCACAAGAAAGAGGAACAGAGAGGGAGCCTGGAAGCAGCAGGGCCTTGTGTGCGGCGTGCTGCTGTCCGTGTGGCCTGCGTGACTCTCCTGGGCCCTGTTTCTGCAGCATCTTTGTATGTCGTCCTTGCTGCATGCCCACAAGTCAGCTGCTTAGTCCTTGCCATGTAGGGAGAAACGAAAACTTCCAGAAAGGTGGAATCTTACTCAGGATGACACTACAGTGTCGCAGGACTAAGATCAGGGCCTGCCCTCCCACACATGAGCATCCCGTGAGGACCTGCCCTCCCACACGTGAGCTTGGGGTGGAGCGAGCATTCCTAGCAGACTTGCAGGCCCTGTGGTCTGTGTTATCTGTGGCTCTTTGCAGGACATGGGTACAGAGCTGGCAGCTATGACGTTGGCTCAGTGACTCTTCTGTCTGGCCCTCCAAAAACATTTGTCATGTGCTGATTATGAAGTCATCTTCCCATGGGGCTTCAAGCTGTGAACCAAAAGATACGAACGCTCCCACACGTGAGTGTCCTGTCAGGGCCAAGGCACATGTGCTCCATAGCCAAACCGTAGCCAGCACCCAGCCGTCCAGTCTGCCAGATGTCTGCCCAGAAGTAGAGCCCAGACAAAGCTGCCCCACTGTGCCATGCTCACGGGCACCATGGCAGTGAACAGAACAGAAGCTGCTTCCTTAGACTTGTAGGGTTGTCAGAAACAGAGTGTGTTTTGAGATGTCATCGGAAAGATCCGGACATTGAATGTGGAGAGGAGGAGTGAGAGGCTTTCTGGATGAACTCAGCCAACAAGGAAGAAGAGACGGGCCAAAAATGGTGATGTCTATAAGAGCATCCCAGACGCAGGGAATGCCTCCCTTGAAGACATATGGTGGGTGAGCCTTTGAGAGGAGCCCAGGCACACACTGGACAGCAAAGACGTTGAGCAAGAGATAGACTCTGGTGTGGCAGAAAAGAAAAATGAGAAATGACTTTGGTGGTTTGGATGTTTTATCAAATACTGTAAATATGTCAGATGAAATGTGGAGTAAAATTAGAGCAACCTTTAATTAATACGAGTGTGTTGAAGGAACTCATGTATCATTTTAATCCCCAGAAAGGGTTGATGGATTTATGATTTTAGCAGTTAATTTTTAATTAAAATGCACATATCCATGTCTGAGATGTAAGATACAATCATCCCCTGGAGTTTTACGGCTAAGACAGGGAATCAGACATGAAAGGAGGGCAGGAGAGCACCGCAGACGTTCCTAGGAGAGGGAGCAGTGTGAGCACGTGTCTCCAGGAGCAGCGTATTGGCATGGGTTTAGTTGCTGGCAGAGACCACGGGCAAGGAACCCCGAAGACCGAAGGCCACAGGCCCACCAGAAGCTCTGTGACCCGCGGCCTGTCCTTGGAAGACCTGGCTGCCCAGGTGCTAGGACTGCAGATGTGCAGCACACAGTATCAGATAGGCTCCCCGTGCTTCCTCCTGCCTACCTGTCTGTGGAGCCGGGAAGGACAGCCCCTTCCCTCATTCCCGTGAACACCAGCCTAGATGCTGGGTACCAAGGTTCTCCAGCCTGTGTGAAGAGTTTTGTTAGAGCTGTGGATGGTCGCTGACAACCTATGCAGGAAGCCATGCGGCATGATCACGAAACACTGATAGTCCTACAAAGCACAGAAATGGCAGCCTCTGGGACATAGCCTGTCTGTCACCTTGACACTTGTGACTTCATTTCCTCTGAGCAGGATCGATGCAGGAGCCGTTCCTAACCTTCTCAGGGGCCACACCCTTCCCCTGAGCAAGCCCAGAAATGTCTCGGCTTCAGTTCAGGACTCTTGGACAAATGAAAGAATGAGCACCATGTTGGTGCCTTTTGGACTAAACTGTGAACTTTGGTCACCTGACCTTTAGTCCTGCATTTGAAGAAAGTGCTGTAGCAAGCACTCCCCGGGGTGAGCAGTGAGGTTTAGTAGTGGTCCTCCTCCCCAGACACTGTCCCTACCTTATCCCATTTCTTTTATACCTAACCCAACTGTCGAAGCTAGCCACTTACTTCATTTTCATCTAAGCCCCTTCCACTGCCCAGAGACTTACAGATTTATTTGTAAAGTTTGAAATCTTAAACATGCCCTCTGCAATAAACTTCCGTGCTTTTTTTGACGAAGTAAAGATCTGTGAAGTAGGAACCTGTATGCTAGATCTTTGTAAGGGAGGAGATAGGCTTTCCAGCTGCTCCAAGACCATAGATTAGACTGGCAGTGTGTCATGTTTACATTGAACAGATGTTACATGTGTGTGATGCTGTTCTGTGTACTGTCTTTCATTCAGAGGGATCTGGAAATGTATTGGCAAAGTCATCTTCAGTTTGCGTCCAGGCACGTGACAGCTGTGCAGTAAGTGATGGACAGGCCATTGAAAGCAGTCGTTGATGAATTTCTGCCTGGCAAGGGTAGGCAGGTGATTTGCTCACCCCGTCTATTCCCTGCATAATGGCACATGTTTGCCTTAAGACACGGAGGAAAAGTTCCCCTGTCTGCTGTTGCCTAACTAACTAGGTCCTTAGAGAATGGGCGTGCACCCGCAGATGCGCTCTGCTGGCTGAGGCTAGGTCCAGCACACATGTGTGCACACTTGCACACATACACTGTGTGCATGCACCACAGTACACACATACATGCTCACAAACGTGTGAGTTCATGCTCCAGCAGGTACATGATGAAGGTGGGGTGAGGAAAACAGGGCAAAGCACAGATCCCTGTATGGCCTTGTCTTGGAGCTCCATTGCCGTGACTTTTCCTTGCCTTCTGCTAACCCCAGAAACCATGTGGTCCTGGTTAGCTTTGTTGACTGGACACAAACTTGAGTTATCTGGAAAAGGAGCCTTGGGTGAGAAAATGCCTCCATTAGGTGTCTGTAGGCAAATCTGTGGAACATGTTTTTACTAGCAACTGATTGTAGGCCCAGTTTGCTGAGGAGGGTGCTGTCCCTGAGCAAACAGCCTGGATTACATGAGGAAGCAGGCTGAGCAGGCCAGTGAGCAGTGCCCTCCCTGGCCCTGCTTCAATTCCTGCCTCCAGGTTCCTGCCTGAGTTCCTGCCCTGGTCTCCCTCCACACTGGGCTCCAGCTGTAAGCTGTAATGAGGCTCTTCTATAGGGGTGCTCTTGGCCCTGGTGCTTACGGCAGCATCAGAAAACACAGGAGGACAGTGACCTGGTGGCAGGAAAACAGCCCCCTCCACTGTCCTGGAAATGGAGGGCTGCTGTTCCCTCTGATCCCGGACCTAGCTGGGAGGCAGCAGTATTTGGAAGAGGGACCACAGGAAGTCCTCCCTGCTCCCTCAGGAGCATAAACCTGTTTAAGCTATGCCGGGTGGCTGGAATAGTCTACAGTATCAGGTTTCCACAGTAATGTATCCACCACAAAACCCTGAAGATGAAGGTTTCAAAGAAAAAAAATCTCCTCACCAGACTTAAAACAAAAGCAACACATTCTCAAGCCAGAGCACAAAGCACAAAGGTGTCAGGGCTGGGTTGTCCCTGCAAATATCAGGCCTTTCTGGAGGCCACGCCTGTCTCTAGTGACAGCTGTCGTGTTTGTGTCTTCACCCGTGTGTGCCAGCCCCTTCTGTGCTGTGTGCTGGTGACTCACGGAAACCTCAGTGGTTGAGTTAGGCCCTTCTGAGGAGGGTCACACACAGCTCTGGAGGTGGGGGCAGGTGGGTGCTAGCTAAAACCTAGGGAGTCCTTACTCAAACGCTGATCTTATCACCTGCACGAAGGAACAGCAGGCTGTTGTAGCTGCCGCTCCTGGCCGGGCTCGGTTTTCACTTGTTCTGTTGTTTTTGTTTTGAGGCACAGTCTTGTAGCTTCAGATACCTCCAGCTCATCCCTTGAACTCCTGATGCTCCTGCCTCTTCCTCTGCAGCGCTGGGATGGCAGGTGTGTGCTGTGGGGTCTGTTGTGGATACTGTTTTCATTTTCAGTCAGGATAGCCCAGACAGTGAGGCGAACATCCGTGAACATCTGTGAACATCTGTGACGCTGCCTCAAACCGCCGGACACAAGAGGCCTCTCTGCCTGCGTTTATATGTCTGGGAGTGATAGACTTCGAGGTTTTGCTTGTTTTGTGCTTTGTGAAAATTAGTTTACGACTCCATTCGGCCTGTGTTTTATCGGTCAGCGTTGTTACACGTCTGCTGGCTAACACTCCTTCACATGACGCTATGTGGGGGGTGGGGGGGTTGCCTTCTTACAAGCTGGAGTAAGATGGTGACTTGGTGTGGACACATGCACGGTCAGGAAAGCAGTGCCCAGCGGGGAGGTGTTCACAGCTGGGCGGTGTGTACCTGGGCAGATGGCCGTGCAGAAGCAGCCTGTGGCCTGAGCGCACTCAGCCTGTCCTTAGGGCCTCTGCTGCTCTGGTGAAGGCCCATCAGAGCCTGAGGAGGGAAGTGAGGGCGGGAACTGAAGCAGGAGTGATGCCCAGGCCATGGAGGGAGCCTCCTGTTGGCTTGCCCAGCTTCCGCCTGGAGAAGCGGGACTTTGTGCCCACAGGTGGCACCGCCCGCTGTGATCTGGGCACTCCCGTGGCAATCATCAGTCGGGGAAGCCCCTGTGGGCTAGAGGACCGACGTACCTGTTAGGTCATTAAACTGTGAATACCTTCGGGGACTGCGCAGCTGTGGAAGGAGCAGAGTGGGGTGAGGTCCCTCGGCCGGGCACAGGGCCTGCTGCAGCCACCCTGGAAAGCAATGTGGCCACACCCATAAACCACGTGTAAACCATAGGAATTCCACGTACTGGATCTGTCCAGGATAGTAATCAATGTATTCTTAACAGAGAGAGAGAGAGGAGGGGCGGGCATGTGTGTGAGTGCGTGTGCATGCGTGTGTGTGTGTGTGTGTGTGTGTGTGTGTGTGTGTGTGTGTATGTATGTGTGTGCGTGTGCCTGTACACATGCATTGCCCTGCACATATTAAAATGCTTTTAACACCCCATTCTGGATGAGGGGGACCTCCTGACACTCTGGCACTCACTGTTGGCCAGCCAGGCCCAGGAGACACCATGGCACTTACTGACTTACAGCGATGGGTGTGGTCCAGCTTGGCTGACCCCCAGGCCTGTTTCCGGAAGCTGAGTGCATCATCCTCAGGCGGACAGCGTCTGCTCATCAGGGCAGAAACGTGAGGTGCTCTTGTCCGTGATCTGTGAGCAGAAGGAACAGGAACATTTGTTTCTGTATCCGGGGGCGTCATGCCAGGAGGGGAAAGGTGGAGGGAGAAATGAGCTGATTGCAAACCCCTGGACCCCAGAACTGAGGGAGCCCTGTCCAGCCTCGCAGCTCACACGGCTGCCTGTTACATGGCCTTCACCAGTTGACTCTCGGAGTTTGTGTCTTCCCGTGTTTTAACCATCCTGCATTCCAGTGGGTCGTTTAACAAGAATCTGCACTCGGATGCAGGGCCACTGACAGGAAGGATGTAAGACGGTCACACTATAAACAAAGGCTCCACTGTGGCCAGTTTCTCGCGTGTTGCCTTCTGTGTTTTCGGCAACTCGATCTTCGTCCTCTAGAACATTCTCCTCTAGGTGACCCAGGAACAGTCCTGCAGACCCTCATTTTGATCACCGCAGTGATTTGTTCTTGTTCTCTTGAAACAACCCTAATTAAGACCTCATCATACAGGTTTCTACATGGTTGCATATTTCTAAAGATGGACTGTTTTGTTTTTTTTTTTACTTATGTTTGTGTCTGTGTGGTACAGGCATGTGGGTACTCTCAGCATCTAGGGAGGACATCAGGTCCCCTGGGACTGGGTTACAGGCAGCTGGGAGCCTTCATGTAGGTGCTGGGACCAAACCCTAGTCCTCTGAAGAAGCGGCCCTGCTGGGTACCGCTGATGGTGAGCTGCGCCTCCCCCCTCCCTCACCTTCACGCGCCTCCCCCCTCCCTCACCTTCACGCGCCTCCCCCTCCCTCACCTTCACGCTGCGCCTCCTCCACCCCGACCCCCTTGCTGAGCTGAGGGCCTCACTATGTGCGCTTCTCTTCCAGCTCCAGGTATGGCGTAATGGGCTGATTCTCCCTCTGTTCCGCACATCTGTCGTAGCGATGGGGTCTTTGACCTATTTTTTTTAAACCAGCCTGCTTGCACTCCTGTTTACTAAAATCATTCTGGGGTTCCACATACAGCTCCTCGGTGACTGCAGACCTCAGTGTGACAAGGGTGCCACCCTCTGAGCCTGGACGCCAGGCCGGCAGCAGGGAATGGACATGCAAATGTTAGAAGGCCCAGCGGCTTCCACTCCATCCTCACAGAAAGCTGGTCCTGTGGCATCACTGACGTCACCCTGCCTTTCTCACTACTGAAATTTATCTCTCTCTCCTCTTTGTCCACACCCACAGCTGGACCAGGTGACCCGCCAGCGCAGCCTGTCCAGCCTGGAGCTCTTCCTATCATGCGCCCAGAAGCAGCTGAGCGCCCTGATCGCCACAGAGCCAGTGGACATCGAGTAACGGCCAGCCCAGCCCGCCCCCGCCCGCGCTCATGCTTCCTGTCCCGAGCAGAAGAGCCAGTGCTCTCTGACCACGGAGCCTGTTGACCTTGAATAAAGGAAGCATGACGGGCTCCTGGCCCACCCACGTGTCAGTCACTGACTTCTGAGGTAGATGCGTGTCCTGGACAGAGGCCGTTTCTGTTTAAAGGAGCCGAATGCTGTCTGGAGCTGTCGGCAGCTGCAACATTAGTGTCGGTAGCCAGCGCTCACCAGTGAACAGGACAGCTTCCGGGGGCGATGACCCGTGTTAGGCGAAGGAAAACTTCCTGCCCGCCTCGTGGTGATTCGAGGGAGCTGCCCCTGTGTTAGCACACACGCACGTGACTCTGGGTAGAGTGGACACTGACACGATCGCTATGTGACTAACCGGCCTCTGCTCCACAGGTGACCGTGTTTCCATCCATTTCCCAGACACAGCACTAGCTGGCCAGCTGTGAGCAGCTACAGGTGAACGGGGGTGTGGCACAGGCTTGCTTCCTGCACTTTCTTCAGACGATCTGTAAATCATTTTCATAATTAATCTCTGGAAGGAACATAACTCAGACATGTAGACACCTGTTTAATCAAATATCAGACATGCGGGTAATCGGGATGTCTTTAATCCGTGGCAGAGTGCTCCACTGTGGAATCATGAGCAGCGGAGCGTCAGAGCCAACACGGAGGTGCCTCTGTCTCACCCTGAAATGCTTCTGCCTCCAGGGGCTTTGTACTTTTCTGGGATTTCTCAGTATAATAAAAGGAACTCCAAACGGTTGCTTGGGTGTCAGCTTTCTTTCTCTTGTAGATTTCTTTCTTTTTTCTTTT
>REGO01000124.1:3638454-3648939 GCA_010120015.1 Rhombomys opimus
TTTTTTGAGTCAAGGCCTCACTGTGTAGTCCTGTTTCAAAATCAAAAATACCTATCTGCCCCTGCCTCTCTGTTAGAAAAGGCATGTCTCACCATGCCAGGCTACAATTTATTAATTCTTTTAGAATATTGTTTCTTTCTTAAATTTCTACACCATGAAAGAGTGTATTTGGTGAATATTTTGCCTTAAATAGTGACAGTATTTACCAAAAATCTTACAACTCCTTAGGTTATTTTAAAGAAAACTTAAATAAAATTCAGAGTAAGCAAGCCACTGGCCTAAATTGCTACATGAGAAAAAGTGAGGGACCTTTGAATTCAGAAACAAGTCAGTAAGATGGAATCTCAGAGTCATTTTGATTTGCATTTCCCTAATGACTAAGGATGTTGGGCAGTTCTTTAAGTGTTTCTCCACAATTTGATATTCTTCCATGGAAAATTCTGTGTTTAGTTCTGTACCCCATTTTTTAAAACTGGTTTGTTTAACTGCTTTGGTTTGTTGGAGTTTAATTTCTGGAGATCTTTGCATAATTTGGATATTATCCCTTTGTCAGATGTAGGTTGGTGAAGATCTTTTCCCGGTCATTTTTCTGTTGACAAACCCTGAGATTTTTTTTTTTTTTTTTTACCTTACACCCATCAGAATGGCTAATATCAAAAACTGAAGTGACAGCACATGCTGGAGAGGATGTGGAGAAAGGAGAACTCTCCTCCACTGCTGGTGGAAATTCAAACTTGTACAACCACTTTGGAAATCAGTGTGGCACTTTCTCAGACAATTAGGAATAGCGCTTCCTCAAGATCCAGCTATACCACTCCTAGGCATATATCCAAAAGATGCTCAAGTACACAACAAGGACATTTGCTCAACCATGTTCATAGCTTGCACACGTCTGTCAGGGAGGGATGTGTTTGGGGCGATATTTGGACAGGCTTCCCAAGAAGCGGACTATACAGTCCCAAGTCAATGTCTAGAGAAGAACTAGGGTGAAATAAACCTTCTAGGTAGGAGACATTAACTGGAATATGATGTACAAACAACAGAAAAGGGAAGACCTGAAGAGAAGGGTTCCCAGGGGAGGACATGAACCACAGAGAGGTCCTGGTGGAGGGGGGGAGGCCTGAGGAACGGCAGCCTCTTCACTACCGGAAACCCCGTGAGCTTCCTTACCTCTCCTGTAAGGAGTGTCACCAGCCTCCAACCAAGCAGGAAGAAGGAAAATGTTAAGAATTCTGGAGCCAAGGGATGCAGCACTGAGGAGATGTGGGAAAGGCAAGGAGTCCATGAATGGAGCAAGCAAGGCTCTGGGAGTACCGGGATGGCCATGAGCACTCTGCCCACACACTGAGGGTTGTTAAAGGGCTGGACACCGAAGGGCAGAGGAGGACTGACCAGGGCAGGCTGGTCTCATCTGACAACAGCCTGGTGACAGGGACATTCTAACCACTGCTCAGGGTTACATGGATGCCCATGGTCAGCAGGGATCTGTCCACCTGGTGGCGTTTAGGCAAAGACAGCACACACCCCTGGCTGCTGCTCTGCCTGGCAGAGCCAGCGAACCCCACCAGCTCCCCAAACTAAGCAGCACACCAAGGTCAAGAGATACATCATGCAAACAAGACTTGGACTTGAAAATGCAACTGTAAGTGTGGAAGTGAGTCCACACACCCAGCAGGTCAATTTCCTCACCCTTCAGGCAACATCTGGTTCAGTTCAAACTTGAAGAGGTGTCAGGCTGACCACAGGGCCCAGCTTATGTGGCTCAGGCTTCCTCAGACTTCCTCTCAGGGCTGGCGGCTGAACACACCTGTTGGAATGGGCAGGCCAACGTCAGAGTTCATCTGCTCAGGCTTCCTCGGCCCTTGAGCACTGTGTCTGGGCCTCACCCTCCTGTGGGCCCACTTAGCAGTGATGTAGGTGCCTCAAGGCACAGCTTCAAAGGAAAAGAGAGCAAAAGTGTGTGAGGGGGCATGATTCAGGGACACAAATCCAAGTCACACACCAGCAGCGTCAACCAGCCCTCCTTCCCGTCTGTGTGGCCTGGCTAGAAAGTTAGCCAATCAGCCAACCAGAACAGTGGACGCCGTGTTGTGTTCAGCTTGCTGGGCCACTGGCCAGCATGTTCCTGTGGTGACAGTCTCAGCATGGCACCTTTAGGGGCTTGTGGGGGGGTCCTTGTCCAACAGCTGTCCCCGGGCAAGGAGCAGAGGGCCAAAGTCTCTCTCCTTCCTCCCCAGCGTGCTCCCACCTTCCCCATGACCCAGGAGGCTGGGAGCTCCCACCTGGTTAGGTGCTATTTGGAGTTTTTAGAGCACCTCAAAGCTGACGCTAAACAAACCCCCCTTTTCAGCGATGTTGGCAGGTGTCCCGTTCTAGTCCTGAAAAGTTGGCACAGTCACCAGCAAGGTCAGGATGTTCGACAGTATCTGTAGCAAGGAAAAGCCTGGGCTGTGTTTGCTACAGAAGGATTTCTAGGCTTTTTTTATTTTATTTTTCTAATTTTCAAATAGACTAGAGTTTACAGGCAAATGGGAGCAAGGTGCTTAAATTAGCATGCTGTTGTACCGAAGCTCAGACTGTTTGTGGCAGCTGTGGATGAACACACCTGGGGTCTGTGAATTCATGCTTAACCTGAGCAAAGCGCACAGGCTATTTCCCCACAGACCCATGATGGTTGTGAAGAGTCACAGGTGTCCAGGGAGACGGACGCTGAGGCTCTGAATAAACAAGGGCAAGGCAACAGCCGTGGAAGAGGACTTTTGAAAAGTTTGTGGTACGTGAATTAGGAGTCATGTTCTGTTTCTAGCCAATCCAGGAAGTCTCTTGATGACTCTCTGGCTGTCTCATGTCTGAGTCCTACATAGAGGAAAGCCTACCATCGGGCCAGGGCCACACTCACCAGATCGCAGGTGGGGGAGTCCCCGTGTGGCCCAGTCACAGCTCCCGATCACATTCTAGTGACCTCGCCTTCAAAAAGGAGGCTCTCAGCCAGGTGTGGTGCACACCTTAATCGCAGCACTTGGGAGGCAGAGGCAGGTGAATCTGTGAGTTCCAGGCCAGCCTGGTCTACAGAGCGAGTCCAGGACAGCCAGGGCTACACAGAGAAACCCTGTCTCGAAACACCCTCCCCCCCAAAAGTTTCTTCTGTCAAGAAGCCTAATGTTTGCCATGCAATTTTGGGTACCCATGACTGTCTCCTTTATTAACCTTTTCACCACTGAGGCCAGGCCTGGTGCTGGGTGTGACAGATGTGCCTGTGAGGTTGCTCACCCTCTGACCTTCGTGCCCACAAGATCTGCACTCTAAGTCAGTCACTAACACGAACACCGGTATATGGTACACGGCTCTGCTGCGGGGGCAAGGAGAAGGCCAAGCTGAGCGACTGAGCACGGGTTTACTGGATGAAACGGGTGAGGGCTGAGGCTCTGCTTCTCGGAGGGCGCTGACTGTCACCCCTCCCCCCGGAGACGGGACTCCGGCATCTGGCAGCTGCCTTGTTGCACAGCAGGACAGACTGGACTCTTGAACCTTTGAGCCAAAGAAACCTTCCTTGCATCGTTTTTCTTGGGATATTTTATTATAGCAACAGGACATGCGATTACTACTACAAAGAAGAGGATGTGACCGTGGCTGAGGAGATAAGTGGTGCCAGGGTCAGGGTCATGTGTTGCTTGTCTCAGCCGTGCCAGCTGAGCACCTGTCCTGGCTGCGCCAGCTGAGCACCTGGTGTGACGTCCACAGGTGCTCTGCATTAGAAATTCAACAGACCTGCTCAACAGCGCACTGCATTTGTGACTGTTCCTCTGAGCCCCCTCAAGACAAGTGTCAGTCACACAAGGGTAGTCAGGGCACTCCGGGGAAGGTGTGGTCTTCTACTGCCCATGGACCCATGCTAAGAACCTGTGGGACAGACTCGGTGGAGATGTTGGAGAAGTGAAGCCACTGAATTCTCCGCAGAGGTTCTTGGCAGCCTGAGACTCGCCCGCAGCAGATGTGGGCTGACGGGCTCAGCTCCATCTTACAAGACGGACTCTTCTTTGATGTTAGGGTGAAAACGGATCGGAGCGTCCGCATCCAGACAGCAGCGGAAACTTGCTCTAGACAGCCTGCGCCTGGGCTTGTGCTTGGCAGGGGTGGCCTCCGGCGCCAGGTCCAGAACTGGCCGCGCAGCTCCAGACCATGTCCGGCGTGAAGGGTCGCCGTTTCCAGGGCACCTCTGCAGGCAGCAGTGCAACACAGCAGGAGAAGGACAGATGGCGTTTACCACACCCTCTTCCCAGGAGGAGAGTGCCCGGGCCCCTCCCATCCAGAGGCCCGCCCCTGTCTGTGGACTGTGGTGCACACTCTGCATGCTTCATGGTGGCTCCCGCTAGCCCTGTCCAAATGTATAGCGTGTGCTGTCTGCAACGCTTCTGGAAGGGCTGGGCTGCAGCAATCCCACGTCTCAGAGATTCTTTCCACTGTCCCCACGAGTAATCCATGTGGAAGAACAAAAGGGTAAACACACTTGTGTTCTGTAATCTAAATGTTTGAGTTTGAGAATCCAAATGTTTCCAGTGGAATTTTAAACAGCTGTCTAGTCAGCCTCATTACAAAGTGATACGAAGTAAATGCGTCTTAGCAATTGTCCATCAAATACTGATTCTGTCTAAAGTTCCCTGGAGGATTGTCTTCTGTCTTTCAACAGAATTCTTTCAATTTCAGGCTCAATGATCTTCTTTATATGTTATCCAAGGCTTGCAGTCCATGAACCTGTCTCTGCTTCCTTGAACAATGGCCTCCATTATAGGATCTGTTTCTCTAAACCAAATATTATACCCAGCATTTGAGGAATGCCCTGCCTCAAATAGAGCCAATTAAATTGTCTATAAGTTTCTCAGAGATCCAGAAAATGAAAGGAAATCAGAATTTGTACTTTGAAATGAGTTCAAAAATGTGGACCATTTGTCAGCGTTGGTCTCTGTCAAACACTCCTCATTATCTGTGGGCCGTGCTGCTGACAGACAAGCTAATCCAACACAGACTTCTCCTGCAAAGATATTTCCTTCCAAGGAGAAACCAGGCCTTGAGCCACTGCTGGGAACTCAAGTTTAAAGGCGGGAAGGACAAGGATCAGCTGAGTGTAGTGTCAGAACCAGGCAGGCATGGGGCACCTGTGTAACTCACACATCTATGAGGTGGTGTGGGGGGTGAGGATCCAGAATGTCGGGGAGGGAAGGATTAAGCTGTGCACAGGGCTCAGACACAAGCATGCCCTCTTGCCTGGCCTGCCGTTGGCAGCCTGTCGGAGCTGAGATCTTTTCTTTCAGTGAGCGTTTGCCTCTTCCCACTTGTCATTCTTACCACTGCAGGCTGCAGGCCACTGTGTGCTTCTAAGTCTAATGACACACGGAAGAGAGCAGGGCCCACTGCACCGATCTGGGGTGGAGGGAGATGGATCTCTCGGCAAGCGTCTGTGAGAGAACATCTCCAGGCAGGATGAGGATGGGGCTGGCACTTTCCTTTCCTGAGGCCAAAGTCAGGAGCCCAGGAGGGTTCTCTTGAGTCCCGGTTGCACCTCCTTCCGGCTCAGCCTGCTTTGGCCGAACCCGGTGGCCATGATGGCTTCTGCTGCTGCTTCTCCCTAAAGTGTGAGTCTGCACTGGTGCCAGAAGACCAGACTCTGCCTTCACTTTGTCAGCGACCATGGTGGCAGCAAAAGGGCATTGTCTCCTGATGTTGGACTTGGCCAGCCCAGGACACGGCCTCCTGAACTGTTTGCTTTGTGACCAGGCCGGAGCATCTCATGCAACCCCCGAGTATGAGCTCTCTATCCCTAAAGTGCACAGATAACAAACTGTAACTGTTGACTTTAAAATGCATTAGTACGCCGATACTCTCTCCACTTACTAATGAAATCTCTCTGCACGCTGCTGAGGCAGACATACTGCTTTTACAGAAAGAAATCTCGGCCAAATACTTGATACTGAAGGAGACAGGCCATCTTCAGCATCTCTCAGTTGGAGCCTGCGTTTAGGTATTGCCCAGACACCATTTTGCATTAAATACAAAGGACAGTCGGGAGAGTGTGCCCAGGGCCACTTTTGAAATTGTTTTAGAACTTTGTCTTAATGTCAAGACAAAGTTCGTGTAACTTGTTTTGTGAGACTCAAGCAGCAGCGGCATTCGCTCATGCAGCAGAACCCTGCAGTGCACACACTCCCTCGCAGGAGCACCTCATGCTGTGCCCACGGAGCACAGGGTGTGTGCATGTGGTGTGTTCAGTGCCAAGGCTGCAGGGAGGTCACATGACACGCCGCCCTGATTCCCGCTGATCTGACTGGGACTTCATTTTGGTCACGTCAGCCTCCCGTGTGCTCAGTTGTCTCCTGAATGCCACACTCAGTGGTAGCACACCCTGTGGGCGGGGCGCTCAGTTGGGGACTGTCAGAAGCCTGGAGAACATGCAGCATCTCCATCTGAGCTCCCTGGTGACAGTGACGATGGACACACTGCTGGGGACCTCTGTGCTGGACGTTCCTAGTCATCCCTTCAGAGAGCAGGCAGACGTGAACCCTGGGCTCCAGCCAGTGACAGCCAGCGCGGGCACAGCTACCCCAGCAGGAGCATGCAAGCTTCCCTTCCGAGGTTCGTGTTCTTGACATGCCCTCTCAGCCGTTTCTCCTCTTCCCAGCTCTTAGGACGTGAGTATCCAAGGCCCCAGCAGGGTCATGTTGTGATTCCTATACGCCAGCTGGTGGGAAAGGCTGTGGGCCTAACAAGGCAACCTCAAGATGGTGTGCTCCAGTGCCTAATGGTGGCCTTGAAGATCCCACCCTCCACCCCGCTTCCTGCTTCCTGCACCTGCTTCCTTCAGTGCCACCTGCTTCCAGCAGTGCCGCCCACTTCCTGCTTCCTGCAGTGCTATGCCACCTGCTTCCTAGCTGGGCCCAGTAAGCAAAGCCACAGGCTTCTACAGCCCTTCACTTTGCCATGGTAGACTGAAATCTTCTGAAACAGGAGCCAAAATACACATACACTGTTGGCGTACTTTAAAAACCCTTTTGTTTACATTTCTTATATCTCTTTCTCCGTGCTCCACCTCAATCCCTTCCAACACCCCAATACCAAGTAGAAGAAAGAGTTAGTGGGAGAGGAGGGTGTAGTTCTCTTAGCTGCTTCCTGCTGGTTAGGGTCATCAGGTTCCTTGGAGCCAGCTCAGTCCTTGTTTCAGGAGATCTCCAACTTCTTGTCTCACTGCAACAACGACAGGAGCCAAAAGGAGGAAGCAGCAGCCTTGTTCTTTCTCTGCTCCACACTCTCTGGGCTCTGGCATTTCCTCTCTCCCAAAGTCCTCAGATTTAAACTGTCTGCAGCTGGCAAAGACCTCAAGGCAAATATCTGCTGCTGTGGACCATCTGAATCAGCCCTGCATCCCACACCTGGGGCCAAAGCAAAACCATGTTTATATCCACCACACCTCATGTTGTTTTACTCGGGGATTTTGCACTCAACAAGAGACAAGACAAATGACCTCTCTGGAGTGGCGTGGTGAAACAGTGGGTTTGTTGGGGCTACTTGGGGGCAGCAGTGACTCAGAGGAATCTGAAGTACTGGCGGTCTCACCCCAGCGTAGATGATGACTCAGAAAGCAGAATTCCCTCTTCCTTCTGCCTGGTGTGGTGCTTCCTCACACCTTAATCCTGTGTGTTTCTTGAGTTTCCTGAGGCTTGTGAGTTTTGCTTACTTTCTGAGTCTTGAGTAAACGTTTCATTTAGGGGGAAAAGCTAAACAATAGACACCAATTCAAAGCTTCTGCAAATGAAGAAACATTTGTGCTCTGTGCTCACACTGTAGGTGAGGAGTCCGAGCAACTCTGACCAATGATGGTTGGCTCGGTAGTATGCCCTGGATCTCTCTGTGGTGCGTTCACCTCATGGGCTAGAAACTGCTCTTCAGGGAAGCAACAGCAAGCAACACTTGAAATGCATCTGTCTTATCAAATAATATTGGCTGCAGTAGTTACTGGGCATGGGGAAAGCATGAATCTAAGAGGCCGTGGGGCCTGGTACCAGCTCTTCATTCCTGGCTGGATGGAGTAGCATCTGTTTTGAGGGGAAGTGCCTGATCTTCTCTGTCTGGTTTGCTTCACACAAAGGTGAGACCCTCTGCTCAGGAAAAGGCGAACACAGTGGAATGCTGCTAGCCAGGTGCTAGGACTCACTAATGTGACACTTTCAACACCCTACAAGAACACTTTTGCAATTTGACTTCTTAATGTCGTCCTCTCGACTGTCCTGAGTTTCTATAGACATCGCGTTAGCATGTGGGCCGGCATGTGTGTGATGGACACGTCTCCTTAGTCTTACAGCAATTCTGGGAGGGAGGGAGGCCCCCAGTTTGCCAGGTTCCACAGAGGTTGGGTAACTGACCCAAACGCAGGCGTTTATGGTTGGAACTCAAGGGCAGTTAGACTCCACATGCCATGCTCTTACACCTACAGCCTCCTGTGGTGACTCCTCCCCCGCTTGTCAGAAGGGGTAAAACCGCCTCTGGTCACATGTTTATGAATCCGAAGCATTCTGAAGCAGGGCTGAAGCAGTGCCTTCAAATGCTTGCATCAAAATAAACAGTACTGATGGACATGACCAATGTCTCTGGCTTTCATTTGTTGTTGGTGGTTTCTATTTTTTCCCCCTCAGTCCAGGCTTTTATGATGAAGTTTCCATGAGAAAAGAGGTCCTGTGGTCATATAAAATAATCAACATGAAGAATGTGGAAAGGTTGCTGGTAAGCCATTGGAGGAAATGAGGAAATTGCTGACAAGACCTTTGTCTCCACTCTAACATCCAATCCACCAGGCCCCGCCATGAGCCGTTGCGCAATCTACAGTGTGGTGGTGAATGGCCTCTAGAGGGCGCCAAAGGGAGCCGTGTGTCTTTTTCTCAAGTGTCTTTCTGTAGGCTGGTTTGCACCCCTGCATCTCTGAGGGTTTCTGAACAGTCCTCTGAAAGGCCATGGAGGTTTCCTACTGGTCTGAATCGTGAGCCTGGGTCACCTGGAATGTAAATGTCACCATTGTGTGACACAGCTGGATGGCCACATCCTTCCCGCTAGCCAAGAGCCAAGAACAGCTCACTAAACTAGTTGGCTAGTGCAGAGCGTCAAAACCCTTGGAACGAGAAGCCAGGCGTATGTAGTCTCCAGTTCACACACCTGTGCTTTGCCTGAGGAAGCCCTGGGTCCATCGGTCTGAAGTCACGTGGGCACAGCATTGCCTGGAGACAGGATGGTGGAGCTGTCAAGCCTGCGGTCTTCAACACCAAAGCCTGTGAGAGTACAGGCCACTCAGACCGAAAAGACTTGCAAGAAAACAGGCTGGTGCTAATGGGAACTAAGCAGCAGGGTGTGCGAGAGCTGTGTGGTGTGACAGGTTAGTTCTCCAAGGGTACAATGACGCATTCCGGTTTGAGCAGAACTCAAGTCCTGGCGGGACTGGGCAACCTTGCATGTCTTTCAGGTTGATGTGGCTCCTTTGAAGAAATGCCCTTCATGAGGGTGAGGTGTGGAGTTCACACAGAGCCACTGGCTTCTCACAATCTACCAAGAGGATGTCTGTCCTAAAGAAATTGAGACGGGCAGTACCAAGGCCCTGAGTTTGTCTTCTGTCCTTTAACTTCAAATATCTCCACCTCTAAAACTCTTCCTCGTTGCTTTTGAGCCAGAAACGGATGGACTCACCGGCCGGAACCAGCAGCTGAGACTAAGTTACATGCGAGAATGGCTTTCATGACCCTGCTCATTACAGGGGTTTCTTTCACCATTAGTCACCTTCGGAAGATGTGAGCACTTATCCAGGAATAGCAGTGGGGCAGTGGGAGGGCATGGCTGGGCCTGTCATTTCAGGGCAGAGCAGGAAGCCGGGTGACAGGAAGGCTCTGAGGCTTGAACTAAGGCAGAAGAATAAAGATCACACGATGGCCGTCCTAAGGCGAGCCAAGGCCGATTGCTCCCTTCACCGGGAGACATGGCTGGTAGAGCCTTCCAGTGTTTTTGTTGTTTGTTTGTTTGTTTGTTTGTTTGGCACAAAGTCTGAGCTGGTGTGTATTGTGTGTGATTCTCCTATGCCCTGTTCTTCTGGTCTCCTGTAATCTGTGGTTGTTGGACTCTGGGAACCAGACAGGTGTGAGCTCTCCATGACAGGTGAGGCACCATGGCCCAGGGCTCCTGGCCTGCAAAACGTGCTCATTGTCAGTTACCTGATACCAGGGCCCTTCTGCTCTTGAGGTCTGGAACTGGGTAAGGTGGTCTACAACCTTGGGGGCTCCTCTCTCTTGTCTTGTACTGTCCTCCACCCCTGCCTTACACACATACACACACACATGCGTGCACACACAGACACACGCACACACTTGCACACCTAGGAAAGAGCTGTGACACACACACACACACACGCACACACTTGCACTCCTAGGAAAGAGCTGTGACACACACACACACACACAC
>REGO01000124.1:3649254-3670360 GCA_010120015.1 Rhombomys opimus
CCTAGGAAAGAGCTGTGACACACACACACGCACACACACACTTGCACTCCTAGGAAAGAGCTGTGACACACACACACACACACACACACACTTGCACTCCTAGGAAAGAGCTGTGACACTCTACATTGACAACACACACTTGCACTCCTAGGAAAGAGCTGTGACACACACACACACACACGCACACACACTTGCACACCTAGGAAAGAGCTGTGACACACACACACGCACACACACACACGCACACACACACTTGCACTCCTAGGAAAGAGCTGTGACACTCTACAGTGACCCAAGAGCTCCTTCATGTGCTCAGACACTGTGCAGGAGTTGTGACGATCCAGCCTCGAGGGAGAGTTCACGCCTGCGTGGAGGCAGCACAGCGCTACTTCTCACCCCTCGAACCCTCACCTCCCTGGCAGGTCACCGGAGAACCGGAGCTCCTCTGACCACGCTGCCAGTGATGACTGAGGCACCCCTCGGGGCCCAGTAGTGCCCTCCTCTTACCTTGCGTGTCTGGGCTTTGGGGGTTCAGTCTCTTGGAAGCTGGGATGAGAGGACAGGTTGCCCCGCTGAGTCCTCTATATGGTCTCAAATGGCAGCTGGTCTCAGCCAGCAGGACCTGACCCAAAGTTGAAATGGAGACTAAGAGGAGCAAGGTTCAGATCCCATTGCAAGAGCCACCGGGTTCCCACGACACTGCACGTTACAGCCCTGCGATAAAGCTGCCTGTGGGCCGTGGTGCCACGCTGGTTCCCCTGTGGGCTGTGGTGCTGCTCGGCGGCGTCCTCACTGCAGCCATCACCCCAGGCCATTCTGGCTGGGGCTGCGCACTCTCTCCCATGGTATGCTTCCATACCATCCTCATCAGCCCACTGAAACGTGTCGTTAAGGGTGGAGTAAGAGGACTAAGAAGATTCCCGGCCAGTGGGGAGAGAGAGATGGAGACGTTCAGTTCCTGTGTCATATATGAGGAGCTCCGGGATCACAGCTGCCTACACCCTGGCCTGTTGTGCCCCCATCCTGCCTCTGCCTGCGCTCCAGCCCTGTCCCCATGTCCGCTGCCTGCACTCCTGCCTCCTTCCACCTGCCTCTCTTCACTATAATTTTCAATACCTCGCTTGCAAAGCTTTGGCTCGGGAAGTCTTTCTCTGCCATCGGCAGCTTTTGTCTTGGACTGTCTCGGGAGACATTCTTTTTGTCCCGGCTTTCCCCTCTTCCTTCTGATTCCTGGGGCCCTTCCACAGGCTGTCCCCAACTGGATGCTTGCCCCTGAGTTCCGGCAGCAGAACCATACTACAGTTCCAGCTGTCAGCTCAGGGCCAGCTGTGTCCTCTCTCAGAACCCAGACTTGTGTTTTGTTTCATTCTGCTTATTTTTTCCTTGGGTCTCACCCTCACCGTCTTTCTGCCATTTAAAAACAAAATCCAAAAAAAAAAAAAAACAAAATCCAGTGCCCACATGTTCATTAAAGCAAACTGACACATCTGTAAAATGCAAAAACTATGTCCAAATGGAAACAAACATAAAACCTAAAAGTTCATTGCTTTTGTTATAAGACTTTCAGTCCCCCTTGCTCATCGACAAATAGTAAAGGATGCCAGAGGACTAGGTGCTGGAGGCCAGGAGGCTGCCCGGGGTCCCACGGCCATTCCTGCCACCCGGAAGGGCTGGCTCGCCGTGGGGCTGCGGTTACGCCAGTGCCGTCAGCAGAACCATGCTACAGTCACATATTCACTTTATTTTCCAGTGAGTACAGAGAGTCAGTGCATACAGTCAGAGGTTCATTTTAAAAAGTAAAGGTGAAATTAATGTAAAGATCATATTCTGCTTAACTCAAAACATTCCTGTTGTAAGACACTGTAAGAAACTACAAGACATTTTGCACTATTTTGTTTTCATACTGAGCCTCCTAAACATCAGTTAAGATGCTGCCTTATGAATAGGCGTGATTCAGACCCACTTTAAGGGAGTCATGTTAGCTGGCGGAACGACGTCCATATCGTCACTTTCGCAACAAATGCTGTATGTTTAATAACACAGATGGGTATGTCTGAGGCCCAGAATCCTGAGGACATGCAGTGCCCCGTGGGGTGTGATCAGTGAAACAAGCAGCTGTGCGGCTCCTCTCCACAGGCAGCCGACTTCCCTGGTGCCTTCCTCCTCAGAGAAGGACAAGGCCCTGGGTCCGTCTGGGCTCTCGGGGAGCCCTGGTAGGCAGCACATGGAGATGCTGTGGACAGCTGAGAACAAGAAGGCACCTGCTTTGCGATATTGGCCGAAGACTGAGGTGAGGCAGCTTCTCCTCAGCGGGAGGCAGGGACTGGGCACACTCCCAGCATGTAAGAACGGGGCATCCAGTGAGGGCCTGATGCCGATGAGAGAGCAGCAGGCACCCACTGAAACTTTAAAAGCTTTAAAGACTTGTTTTTATGTTCGCGCGCGCGCGTGTGTGTGTGTGTGTGTGTGTGTGTGTGTGTGTGTGTGTACATACCATGTACATGCAGTGTCCAAGGAGCCTTGGAAATGGCGTTATAGACAATGGTGGTGAGCCTCCGTGTGCTGGGAACCGAACCAGGGTCCCGTAAAAGAATAGCAAGTGCTCTTAACCTCTGAGTCATTTTTACAGCCTCCTCTTCCCCATCTTTTTGTTTAATTTTTTTTAACAGGCTTCCTTTTCACACCTGAGTTCAAAAACAAAAGAAAGAGGCACCTTGTGTTATTTGGATGAAACAGCAAAATTGGGAGAAGACACAGGACACACCAGTGCCACCCAAGGAGGGAGAAGAATAGAGTGGGCGCTGGCATTCTGACCTATAGTGCAGCAGGCACAGACTCTGGAGAGAGACAGAGACAGACAGAGAAAGGCAAAGACAGAAAAGTAAGAAAAGATGGAAGGAAGGAGGGAGGGAGGAGGAAGGAGAGGAAAAAACAGGAAGGGAAGGGCGGGAAGAGAAGAAAAGACAAGAGAAAAGAGAGAAGCGAAAAGAGAAAGTCTTTCTAATTAGGGACATATATACTAGCCAATGAAGACATTTACAAAAAACGTCTGAGACATTTGGCAGCCTTCAGCCGGGCTGGTAGCGAAGGCCTTTTCCTGTTGAGGAGAACCCACAAGATCACGGGCTGAGCCTGTTCTTCAGCTGCTCTGATGTCCATAACAGCCACAAGAACCAGAAGAATCACCACAACTCACTGCAGACTCAAAAGTCTAATAACCAAAGACATGGACATCTAGGAATTGACCAATAAGAAATTGAAAATAGCTGCCTTTAAAAAGCTCTGTGAGTTACAGGAAAGCACAGGCAGACCTCTAGATAAAATCAAGAAAATGATACAGAGGTTGAAAACGTCAGACATGAGGATCTTAAGAAAGCGTGCTGGGGTTAAGGAGCAGGTGACTGGAGTGGAAAAGCTTACGAGAGCCATCGGGTGCTGGGTGACGGGTTTTGTCCTTCAGACACACTGACTTTTAAGAACACTGTGCTGTCACTGATATTGTAATTTTTAATGTGTTCAGAGGAAAATCCAAGCAAAGAGTAAAGTATTATCATCATTTGAGCATCCAGTGGGAGGAAGGCGGGGGCTGCCTCACGGGGTTTTCCAGAGATTTCCAGAGGGACAGAAGGAGAGGGAAGGACCGAGGTAGGACAGGAGCCCGTTCTGTAATATTTTTGATTACATAATAGTTGAAGACACAGGGATCTGAGCCTGGAAAGTCAAGGGGCTGGTCACAGAGCTGAGCCCGCCACCCGTCTGTCGCTGTGTCTGAGGCAAACAGAGACCGCTGTCTGCAGTAAAGCAAAGCCAACATTTTGGTTTATTTAATTTTTCTTCATGTCTTTTTTTCCATTCAAAGCCATGTACTGAAAAGAATGTTCATTTTAAGTTGCCAATACGGTACCACTTTTATATTCCAGAGACTCAGGGGAATAATATTTCATATGCCTATTAAGCATGTTAAAAGTCCTTTTCCACTGAATTATGTTACACAAGGTCGTGGCTCCAGCTTAATGGTTGATACATAAGAATGGGGAGGAGGCGGGTGCAGTCCAGAGCGGCCTAGTGAAGCAAGCTCCCCTGCGCTTTACTGAGCTGTGTGAGTTTACTTACAAGCTAGACTTGCTATAAACCTTGGATAGGTTTTCATGACCAAGTAAGCAGAATTGAGAGCTGCTTAGAGCTGGTCAGAACTGGTCAGAGCTAGTTAGAGCTGGTCAGAGCTAGTTAGAGCTGGTCAGAGCTCGTCAGAGCTCGTCAGAGCTCGTCAGAGCTGGCCTGCCTTAAGCATGCTGCTGTGTCTGTTCTTTGACAGCCTCCCTCAGCTCTGGTGAGGAAGTGTGCCCCCAGCATGGAAGGACAGACTGCTCACTGCCCATGACGAAGCATGCCTCTGCCTTCATGGCTTCAAGTCACCGGTTGTGGAGTTGCACGCGCAGCCTGCATCTCCCTGCATTCTTAGTCCTGCTCTGCATCTGCTGAGGGTGCAGCTCTGTGATGTCATACCTGCCTCCACCGGAGGTGCTGATTCCCCTCAAGAAGAGGTCTGAGGTGGTACAGTCACAGCGTCAGCCTTGTTTCACTTCCGGTGCATCAAAGCGCAAAGCCTTTGCTCTCCGTTCTCGGTTACTCCAGTTCCACAATCACTGAACCTGCCGGAACCAAGTGCACACTGCCCGGGGCAGGGACAGTGGAATCCCTCAGGGCCTGAGTGGCTGCTGTGGTCACTTGTCTTTTTGAGGTCTTTCTTCTCAGGTTATTTTTCTTTTCTCCTCTGCTTCCTGAGTGACACTCCTTTAAAAGTGTGAACTCACTCAACTCTTTTATATGCACACTAGAAAACAAGCACATTTTTTTTTTTTCAAATCTCTTATGAGTTGATTTTCTGCAGTTTAATACTAGGACAAAAACATTTTTAGTTAAGTAAATTTAAACTTACATATATTTAAACTCATACATATATATGCAGCTTTCCAGTTTTGGAAAGCTTCATTTTTTTCTACCCTCCCACTGTCCTTTGCTCCCTCCTTCCAGATAAATCCATTGTTTTCTTTGTAGTTTCCCAGCTTTTTAAACTTAAGTCGCAGGCGAACAATTATTCTTCTCTTTCTTAAACATTTTAGCATAAGCTGTAGGAACGCTTCCATGTGTGCCGGATGGCTTCTGTTCTTCCGGCATCTCTTGGTCATCTTTCCAGATTAACACTGTCAGGTTCAGCCTTCCTGTCTTCCTGTTACTCCTGTGTCATCCCATATGCTGGAGCCAGACCACAGCAAAAGAGACGTGAGCATCTGTGTATGCTGTGTGTGTCGCGTCCACCTGCATGAGTCATGGTCTGGGTCAAAGGAGTGTGTATTGGGTAGCACTGTCAGGTGGGTTTGCCTCCCCCTTTCCCTGGGGTGAGGGAATGGGAAACCCTTGTATGAAACGATAACACATTCCAAGAGCCCCACACAGAGGGTTGGATTTGGTACAGGGAAAAGCCACGAGAAGGGCGCAGATTTTCAGGCTAGAAACTGTAGAGCATGAAAGAAATGAGGACGTTGCAGGAGGACAAGAAGAGCTTAAAGCTGAGGAGAGACGGGGGAGGCAGAGAGGTCTGGCTCTCAGACGGTTGGTGCACAGGGCACAGGTCCTGGCCACAAAGGCAGAGAAGAAAATAGCGCTGTGCTGTGGGGCTTGAACTTCCTGAGAAAGGGGACACACCTAGTGCCCCCCTGAGGGAGAGAGGGCTGCCTGAGCTCATGGGTGGTCTGCCCGAGCCTGGGTGTCTAACCTCAGCTGAAGGCCTTCCTTCAGGAGCAGGAGGCTGTGTTAAATGACCTGGAGCCTCCATTATACTAGTTTTTCTTAAACCAGCAAGTAAGGTTTACTTGGACCAACAATCCGGCTGCAGTTTTCCTGTGAGTTATCTCTGTACCCTGACCAAGCTTCTGTGAGGGCAGGAAATGTTGTCACCTGCAGCTTCCCACTGCAGACGGTGGAGGCACAGCGGCGTCTTACTTTGCTCTTTGATCTGCCCTCATTCTCCCCTTTCTCTTCGGAGTCTTCTGGCCTTGACCACGGTGAGTCACAGAGTGAGCGCCAGCTGCAGTGGTGTTCATTGCAGGTAGCTTGAGGAAGCTCCCTGAATTCAGGGGCGGAGTCTCCACTTGTGCTATGCTGATGAGTGCCTTCCCTGGTTGGACACCTTCCCTGCCGGGACAGCACCATCTGTAGGCCCTGGGCCCATCCTTAGGAGGCCTCAGATGAATGGACAGGCTAGACAAATTAATAGAAAGTCTAAGGAGCAAGTGCCTGGCTAGGCATTAGTCCAAAGGCTCATTCCACCGTGTTTGGGGGCTCCGGGAGGATGTTCTCAAAGAGATGGGAGGTGAGAGGGCCTGAGCCTTGGTCTGGAAGGCGAAGCATGCCTTGAGAAGGGCACTCAAGGGAAAAGGCGGGGCTGAAGCTGCACTCAGCCACCAGCCCTGGGTTTAGTTTTGTTGGGGGATGGCGGAGGCGTGGCCAGACAAGCCAGGTCGAGCTGGGAAGTCTGCAAGGCCTTTCATGGCCTCCTGATAGTTTGGTTCTCTTCCTGAGAGCAACACATGCCTGCTGTAATAACTGCACGTCGTGTTCACAACCAACTTCCCACTTACACTCGAGCCCCTCCACAGGGCACTGTTCCTGCTCCCCAGGGTCCAGCGTGTGGGTGAGGACAGGGTCCGGGCCGGGGGTGAGGGCGCAGTCACCACACGGACGCGAGCAGGAAGCAGTGTTACGCATGGGCCTTCACGGCCTGCCCTCGCTCCCCTGCTTAGCAAGGTCCCACCTTCTAGAGACTCTAAACCTGCGGAGCCAACCCCGGACCAAGCGTTCAAGCATGTTCACCTATAAGGAAAGTTTCTGCAGTCAGACCACAGAAGATATGCAGATAAGAGTTTAATTTAGCCAAATCAAACAGGAAAAAATGTACCTGTGTAGTCTACACAGACGCAAAACACAAGGCACACACGCAAACATACTTGCTTCAGTGTGAGGGATCACAGAGCTAGAGGCAGGTCACAGGAGGGAGAAAGCCAACAGTGGGAGAGCACAGTGCCCGGCGCTGGCACAGCAAAGGGAAGGCATGCTGTGCGCTCTGGAGAGGAGAGGCTGGGTCACGGACTTCTGCCCATGCCGTCATCCCCACAGGGAGAGAGCATGTGTGGGGTCCCGTCCTGAGGGTCCAATGTGGCGACACCACCGTCGTGTGAGGGTGAGCATGGCATTGTCCGCTCAGCACGGTGACAGGGCTGACGTGAGCACTGCAGGGCCGGCCGGACGTCCTCGCCAGGTGCGAGCGCTGGCTTAGGGAAACCACAAAACTGACTCACACGTTGCGTAGATGGATGCCAAACTGTCCTTTATGCTCTGTCCGTATCATCTCTATCCAAGTGTGCCCTGCTGCAGTAAACTGCACGCATGCAGTGTGACCCTGGGATATTCTGGCGTCTGTGGCGGCAGGATGCAGAGGGAACAGGAAACATGCACCCTGTTGACAAGAGCCAAGTGTATCTCTCTGCCTCCGCGCTCTTGTCTTCCCTTGGGGTATCAGGCATGGCTGCACCCCGGGCTGGGGAGGGTGGCGGAGTCCGAATGGTGGCTGTGCAGGATCCGGTCAGCTGAGAGCGTCGCTGGGAAAGGGCTTCTCCGAGGGCTTCCATGTTCCAGCTCTCGGAGGACACGCAAGGAAACAGCTTGTGTGCGCTTTAGTGGGGTGCACCAGAGTTTGGGGAAGTGAAGGGGTTTCCAGAGCGGGTGCACGCTGGCTGAGGGCTTCAGGCTCGGGGACCCTCACTTGCGTGGAGAGGCGTTCCAGGCATCCAGGTGCCAGCTGAGCTGGTTCCACTTGGAGAAAGGAAGCTGAACCTGTAAGGTTTCGAACGCCCACTTGACATTCCTCGGGTAGTGGTGTGTGGGTTCGGGCTCCCCAGGCAGAGAAGAGGAAGCGCCACTGACAAAGGGATCCTCCATTTCATCAGACTCAGGGCTCTGCACACCCGGTAGACTGCAACCCTAATAGTGAGGCCCAAAAGGTTTTACATGTTTATTTTTATTTATGTGTCTGTGTGAGTGTCCATCACCAAATGTGCGCAGGGCCTGCAGAGGCCAGGAGGGCAACGGATCCTTCTGGAGCTAGAGTTACAGGAACTGACGCCTGAAGTGGGCTCTGGGAACACAGGTGGAGAGCAGCAAGGTTGCTAACACTGAGCCGTCTCTCCAGATGCGCCAATTCTTTTCCCTCCTGTTTTATGATAATACATTTTTTACTATGGTTTCCCTCCCCCTGCTCCTCCCAGCCCCTTCCCACCTCCCTCCTATCTGGATCCACCTCCTCGCTGTCTCTCATTAGAAAACAAACAGGCTCCTAAGGGTTAATGATAACACAAAACATAAACTACCACGCAAAGATTGAACAAAAAAGGAAAAGAACCCAAAGAAGGCACGAAACAGTGTATCAGTTTCCCAGAGCTCACTTAAAAGCTGCCGTCAGAAACGGTAGTTGTCTTCCAGGGCTGGAGGCCAGGGCCCCTCGCAGACATCAGGAGTCACAGGCTTCTGGAAGCTCCCGTGCAGACTCTCTGCTCCCTTAGCTGCTGGCGAGGACCGGGGTTCTGGGGGTTCCCCAGTTTGTTGGACAGCATCACTCCTACTTCACCCTCCATCTTCACAAAGTATTTTCCTGGTGCCTTTGGACATCACTCCTGCGTGTCCCCCATCTTTACAAAGCGCTTTTCTGGTGACCACGTGTACCCGCTTGGAGGCGGCACTGTGGAGGACCGTCTCCTCTGTACAGCCTCATCTTAGCTAACTCCATCACAATTAGTTCGTAATACGATCACACCCGGGAGCCGGGGCCTGGGGGTATCTCTTGAGGAATACAGGGGGGCTGGTGGCGAACAAAGGAACTGAGGCTGTGCCCAGGACAACAAAGGCGAGAGCCCCAATCTCTGCTGCGCTGGCTCAACGGTTTGCCACGCCAGCGTGTCCTCGGAGAGTCCTCAGCTTGCGGGACTGGGCCTGGGTGCTCCTGGTCGGGTGGATGCGTCACCGGAGAGCGGAACTGGGGAAAAGGGAAGCGGGAGTGAACGGAGGGAGGAGACCGCGTGGCAGGTGTGGAACCTCTCCACTAAACCCCACTCTGCCGGCAGGAGGGCAAGACTCCGCAACACAGGGCACGATCCACACTGACAACACAAGATGGAAGAATCTCTCAACAAGATCCCGCAAACATCTCGAGAACACGCAACGTCACAATACGAAACTCAAAGTGAGCCTGGACGTTGGGTTCCCTGAGGTCTAGCAGCTAAGGCTCTCGCTGGTGCTGGAAGGGAGCCGGCCCTGAGCGCCCCGCTCCTCAGGACGCCTTGCTCCTCCGTCCCTGCTCCCTGGGCGGGTCCGCGCGAGGCCTTCGGTCTCCGCCAGCCCGCGCCAGCCTGCCCTGCTGCGCGTGCCGAGCAGGAAGGTCCCAGAGCGCATGCGCAGACGGAGCCTTTCTGTGCAGCCGCTCCCACGGCAGCGTCTGCTCAGCAGCAGGGATCCGGCCAGATGCAGTCAGCTGCCCTGCGGTGCTCTGGGCAGCAGAGGATAAGTGCTAGTCAGTTAAGGCGACATCTGCAGTTCAGGCAGACAGTTGTTCTCCACAGCCGTGACAGGAAGGGGGCAGGGCGGGGCAGAGAAAGCCGCTGAGCCCGGCAGGGCAGAGCGCAGCGGCTGGGTGTGCGGCTCCGGGATCCGGCTCTTCGAGGGTGGGTCCTCGCCCTGGTCCTCACGCGGACCGGTTTGGCTGTCACTGTTGACAGCTCTGTAGTCCCTGCGGCAGGGACAGAGGTGCTGAACTGCAGGCCTGGCTCTGAAGATCATGAGCTTGCCAGTTCACAGAACCTCCGTGCATGGGTCCCCAATGCACAGCTCAAGGTACCACAAGACCGATCATCCACTAGAAATTACCTCACTGGAAAGCACAGGGCCGTAGTGGAGGCAGGCAAGGAAGTCATGGAGATGGGAAGTCGGTATGGCAGTGGCCAGGGTGGGGGCAGAGTTGGTGATGGAGGGCGGATGGCGCTGGTACTGAGAGGAGTGGTGGTGATGGATATAATATTGGTGGTGAGGCTGGTAGTGGTTGTGGTAGTAAGGATGGCTATGTTGACAGTGGGATTCTAGAGAGGCTGCGGAGGATAGAAGTGGTGATGGTGGTGGTGATGGTGCTGGTTGTGGTTGTGGTGGTGATGGTGGTGGCTGTGGTGATGGTGATGATGATAGAAATGGAGTAGTGGTTGTGATGGTGGTAGTTGTGGTGGTGATGATAGTGATGGTGGCTGTGATGGTGATGGTAGTGGCTGTGGTGGTGATGGTGGTGGTGGTGGCTGTGATGGTGGTGGTGACTGTAATGTTGGCAATGGTAGAAGCAAGGGCGTCAGAATCAGGTGGTCAAGGCTGGTCATGCCTGACTCGGGTGGCCATAGTTTTATTTATTCATGTATTATAAATTTGATCTATGGAAATGTATTCTCCAAAAAACAACCATGGAGTCTCCAGACTTTCACACACTATCTAGCACTAATTAGATGTTCCATAAAGCTCTATGTATCATTCAAAGAATTAATTAAAAGTAAATAATTTTAATGCCCACGTGCCAAGCGCTCTGTGTGTATGCACACATTATCACATGCGTGTGTTTGTATTTGTATGTATGTATCAGTCAAGGATTAATCCACATTTTTTTTAATCTTTTGAGTCAAGATCTCATTAAGAATGGTTGGGAACTAACTGTGTACAGGAAAATAACCTTGGATTCCTGATTCTTCTGGTTGATATCCACTTGTAAATCCACCTTGGAATTACAAAATCATTTTGAAAATGCAGCGTTAAAGCAAAGTCAGACAATTTTAGAAGCCTGCCATGAGGTAAAAGCTGATCAGTGGCCATGAGTGCTCAACCTTTTAACATGTCGACATGACGGACCTACAAAGCTCACACCCCAAAACCACACAGTCTGGTTACAAAACCCGAAGAAAGTTAGGCCTTTGTACTGAGCTGCACTGGTTGCTGTCCTCAGCGGCTGTGGACTGTAGGTCGCATGCTGCCTATGCCTGAACCAACCAGTCAGAGGAGTTCAGCACAGCCGCTCCTCTGACAAAGGTACACACCTAAAATTACCTTATGTCCCAAAGATTTTGTTGTGAGCTCCCCGGTTGCGCACATTTTTCTCCTGTCTGGGGGTGAAATCGAGGTCTTCAAGCTTGTAGCTCACCATCCTCGACCCTGGCTGTGTGTTCACGTCATCCTCAGTAGCCTCTTCCTGGTATCAACAAGGTGACTCCAAATCACAGTGAAAGGCTCTGCCCAGAGGTCCACTTTGGTCCTCACAGTCTGAGATGAAGCTCACTGCTGAGTCTGTTAACCCTTCCATTCTCACAGTCCCAGGAGTCAGCTCTGCTGAGGAGCATAGACTCTGTCCTCCCAACTCTTTAAAACATTGCTTCCCGAGGCCCAGGCAACCACACCAACCCTCAGTCAATAATCTTTCAAGATTAGTAATTATTGCTCAGGTTACAGTTCTAAAGTTTTGATTTGGAATTAAATTCAAGAAGTAAAATAAATTAAAAACACAGTTTGCTTTTTTTTTTAACATCTTTGTAACTGGCCCACAGAACCTCCCAGAACACATAAGACTGTTGGTGGCCACAAGAGCACTTCTGTGACACGTATCCATCCATCCCATAGCTACTGTGCATCCTGGCAGAGAGTGAAAGGATTAAATGTGACTTGTATGTGTTAAGTTAGATTTCATTCATTTCTTAAAAGGTTTTCCCTAATTCTTCATTGATCGCAAAGGCTGCCAGTGTCTCTATTCCACCTTCTTCAGTGCTGGGAGACTGAACTGACAAGAACAGACCAAGGCTGACAATGGACCCAACTTAGCAGCCATTGACGGATCAGACAGTAGTGACAATTATTGCAGGGAGCTGGCTGGGTTCGCTGGCTATGTGCTGTGGAACATGAATAGTTGATTTTCCAGGCTTACCTCAGGCCCTCCTGCTCACACACATTGTCATGTTTACATAAAGGAAAACTACAAAGTGACTTTTGTCCAGAATCCTTATCTACTGCCTCTCATCCATTCTTCCATTCCTTTTGGTGTTTTGCTCAGCTCAAAACCTTGATTCCAGCATGCCTTCTGCTCCATAAGGCTAGGTGTGAGCATGAACTGAGTGTGACCATTTGGATGTGTGAAGATTCATCTGTTTGGGAAGATAAGCCTGAGGGCTTCTCAGCTTCTCTCTTTACTCTGAACACGAGGGAAAAGATAGGGGAATGAGCCATAGAAGAAGCTCCAAGTCTGACGCCGAGGCATGTGAGGCTGCCGCTGAACAAGAAGTGCTTAGCACAAGCACTTGTGCTTTTCTGGGCTATGAGGTCAGTGTGTGAGGACAGATTTTATGCCACAGGAAGCCTGGAGCACAGGACAGCACAGATCTGCCCCAGGCTGCTTTACTTCCAGTCTGTTCCAACCTCCCTAAAGGCAGGAGGAAGGGGGAGGAGCCTCTCCAAGACACCACCTGGGAAATGTAGGTCAGCCTTGCCCTTTCCTTTCCTTCCCTCACGCCCCTCTTGTTCTCCTTTTTTCTCCTTCCTTGCCGACATCCTCCTCTTCATTATCTTGCAGTTCTACCCCATCATCTTCCTTCTCTTCTTTCTTTTTTTCTTCACCCCCTTCCCTTCCTCTCCTTTTTTTTTTTTTTTTTTTTTCAACTTCATTCCTACATTTTGGAAATCTCTCTGTGTCTTGGTAGGAAGTAGAGAAATCCAGATCTGGAAATCTCATTTTCCCCACTCTCACAGGATCCTTCTGAGTTGCTCACCTGAGACTGGACCTGGAAGCATGTCTCAGATGGGAAAGGCCAACACTTCCGGGGCAGCAGCGACAGCTCCTGAAGCTGTTCAGTTGTGCACACTGTGGGGAGTCTGAGCAAGAGGGTGGTGGGCGCTTCTGGAGAGAATCAAGGACCTAAGGCTTTGCTCTGGATTTGGGCATGTGAGAGGACACGGGATTCTATGACTCTGTAGCTCAGTGACTTTTTATGGAAGAGAGAGCAAGGACGAAGCTGCACTGGGTGATGGAACAAATTCAGTGTGGGCAAGGGGCGAGTGTTTGGTGTCGTGTTGTCGTTCTGTCCATGGTAAAAGCAGTGTGAATGCCTGGCTGTTTGTGAGTGCAGCAGTTTGTAATGCTGCCGAGTCCAAGCCGTGCCTGGCAGGTCCACAGCCTGGTGTTTCACCTTCCCAGGACCTGATGCTGTCAGAATCACAGTGCGAGCTATGACATGCTCTGGGGTGCTCCGAGTCCACTCAGCAGAGTTCTGTACTGTAATTCTGATCACGTTGTTTTCAGGTCTTTCAGTGGATTGCTCCAAAACTCCTTAAGTCCAGAACAAGCTAAGATCTTAGCCTCTTGAAAGATTGCCGCATCAAATATTGTAATTCTCTTCCAAGAGAAAGTCAGAATGCTCTAAACCAGTTAAAAGTGAACATCTGGGCTGTTGGCTTCTGCTGTATTTTTACAAGGCATTTTGTTATCCTAAAGCTCTAATGATTTTGGAAAACCACCATGTTTGTGTGAGGGAAGACTCTGAGAGCACCCTGGGAACCATAAAGTCTAAGCTGTTGAGTCCTAGCTCTTCAAGAGTGCCCCGTGACTCCTTTGTGGTTCTCTATGACAAGTTCATAGCCAGGTTTGGTGGTAGCCACCTGGAATCCCAGCATTTGGAGGCTGAGACAGGTGCACTATATGTTTGAAGCCAGCCTGGGCTACACAGACAGTTCCGGGTCAGCTGAAACCTTGTATAAAAATTAAGCAAACCCACCACCAAAGGCAGCTATAATTTTCAGGGTAGAAAAGAATTCACAAGCCATCCAATGTGTCTAAAACATGAGAGGAGGCCACATGTGAGAATGGGTGTCCAAGGGTCCCGGCACCTGAAGCTGAAAGTTTCCTTGGAATCACACTGGTGCATCTCGTCTTTGTTTGGGAAGTGCAGAGGTCCAAGGACCAGAGCCCTGTCTGGAGTCCAGGGCTAGACGCCGGGGAGGGCAAGAGACACTGGGACAGTCTTACAACAGAAACCGAGAGTCAAGATGCCAATCCAGGTGTTTGCCATCTCGCCTTGAAGCGGCAGGGACTGAGGGGGTGCATCAGGGAACAGTTCCTCCTTTGACCTTCAGATCAGGCTTTGGAGGATGGAGGCAGATGGGAGCTTATGGCTCGTGACTGGGTACCTCCAGGTAACGTGTGGTGAAAATGTGTCTGCTTGGTGTGTGTCAAGTTCATTTGCACCCAGGATCACCAGGCCCTGGAGTGAGGCCACTGAGTGTGAAGGACACAGGACCTGGTTCAGGGCTAAAGGCCAAATTCCCAGAAACAGAAATGCTTTCCAGGTTTCATCCACACTTGAGAACACACTGTGAAGTTGGTTTTTGCTTCCAAGGTCAGAGGCACCAGCACCGAGACAGAGGCGCTGGAGCTGAGAACACTTTTGTTGGGAAGACTGCAAAGACAACCAGACTCGGGAGGAGGCTGAGGCTTGCTGCTCCCCAGACTGCTCTCCAGCAAGGCAGGGGCTGCTTTGGAGGTAAGAGCAAATGAAAGAATGACTCCACTCAGCTTTTTAGCTGAGGATAGAGAGACGTGGAACTGGCCGTGTCAATGTCCACCTCTGCCTGTCTCTATCACTTCCTTTAATGCCGTGTTTAACAATGTGCCGTGTCACCTGCAATCCCTTTTGTGAAAATGTGCACACTCACTCCATCTTCAAAATGGACTCCTGAGGAAGGCAGCCTCATCAGCCCTGTTTTCCAGATGAGGAATCTGAGGTGTAGAGACACCAAGTCCTTTCCCATCATTCACACAGGTATCCAGCAGGCTGCATCAGGCACGTACACCAAACATTCTGGCTGCACAGGACCTGCCCTCAACTCCTTCTCTTAACACTACTTATCTTTATCTGGGACACTCCAGAAATACACTTGGCCGCCATGAAGGCAATTTTCTGTCTTAATAATCCCCTTTGATTCAGCTTCCCCTTCCTGGGGTGGGCACAATACTACAGCGATTGTCTAATCCACCCTGGGGCTCTGGACACACGCTCTTTGTCTGTAGAACACTTGGAGGCCCATCAACGGTTCCGTGAGATGAACACAGAGGCCTGTTAGCTCTGCTCACTGATGGCAGCAGCGGATACTGCCTTTTCCTCCCACACTCTCAGCATCCGTTCAGCTGGTTCAGGGATATTTCCTTGGCTCCAATTATCTGGCTCATAGAGAAGAAAATATAAAAAATGGCCACACGAAGTCTCCCACCTACACTGTCGCCCGCTGGTAATGAACTTGCTCCTCTGATTAATTGTCTTTATTTAGTACACTTAAGGGGAAAAAGAACCAAATAAAAATATTACAGTTGGAGGCAACACAAACTAATCTGATAATATTGCCATTACGACCGAGTGAACTAATTCATGACACTTCCCTTGAAATATTTTTTCCTCTCAGAATTTATGTCTTCCCTAAAGGGGTGTTTTCATACACCCCAAGTGGACGTAATGAGTAAATGTTAGCCTTGTGTTCTTTTTGGGCCCGGTAGGAATTACAGGCCACAGAAATCTACTAACCAACGGTGGCCATGATCCAGGCCAAAGGTGTTTGACGGATCTGAAGAAAATGGCGAATGACTTGTAAACTATAACCTGGGTGCTGAAATTGCCATCCCACTCTTTAGGACGTCATCACCCCAAAGGAGCGAGGGCTTTGGTCCCACTGGCTGTTATCTCTGCTGACCTTGGCCACCAATGTGCAGTCCCCACCAGGACCTCCCAGGACCCGCCAGAAGCTCCCGTCCCTGCTTCACGGAAGAGCCCAGCTATAGGGACCCTGAAAGAGTTGCCCTGGGCAGCGTGGGCAGTGCAGGGCCCCAAAGTGCATGCTGTTTGCTGGGTTCTCTGCAGCACCGACCTGGAACAGGAGGCCAGCCCAGCTGGGCAGAGGGGGGCAGAGCTGGGCAGAGGGGGCAGAGCTGGGCTATCTCTGTCTGCGGGCCAAAAACAGGGAGATGGTTGCACGGTTAAAAGGGGAACAGATGCAGACAGCTTGGGGTGGGTACTGCGCTCCGGGTGACTTTAGAAGCCCAGGTGCCCCCTGGCATGAACTCCTTTGCAGAGGCAGGGGAGGGCTCTCACTGCTGCCCAGATTCCCCGGGCTCTGGGGTGGGATAGTTTTCCTTGGGAGGGAAGTTGTTTTTCTGTGAAGCCGTCTTGGCCCCAGGTGAGGATGTCAGGGCCCTTCTTATGTTTATAAAACGGAGCGAATGTACAGTTGGAACAGTTATTTTAGGTTTAAAAAAAAAACCTGTCAATTTCTTCACTCTTAAATCTGTGCGTTTGAGACAAATTCCTCCCCATGCAGAGAGAACTCTGGCTTGCTCCATGTGCTCCTCAAGATGCGTTTTGGTTGTGACCTCTCTCTGCTTTCTGGAGGGCCCTGGAGGGAGACCCGAGAAAATTCAGCAATGAAGAGGGCTGGAGCTTTGAGTTTCAAACGCTGGGCTGAGGGGCGCAGGGCTTTTCACACGCAGGGCCAGGGCGCAGCCTTTCCGGGCTGCAGCTGGCATCTCTTCAGGGTGGCACACCTCTTCTGGCCTCGCTCGGCGTTTCAAGGACTCCAGCTCCCTCTCGGTCTGCCTCAGGCGCCCACGGCGGTGTCCGGGCAGGCAGGCTGCCCAGCGGCACTCCTGAGTTGTGCCCACTTGTGTGACACCACTCATTCGCTCCTTTCCCACCGGACACCTCAACTTGCTTCCCAGCGTGGCCCTCCTGCTCACCCCGATCAAGGCTTCCGCTCTGCTCCTCGCCTGAAGGTCTCACAGAACCGGCGGATGTCAGCACAGGTCCCCGGAGCACCGCGGCGGCAGTCCCCCGGGGAAGAGTCCACGGCGACTCCCGTGTTGGCATCTCGGGCTTCTCGTGCCCACAGACTCATTTCCTCGGCGGCCCACACTGCCTCGGGAGCGAAAGGGAGCGCTCTTCCTCCCCCCTCCCCCCCCGTTGCCATCCTTCGTCTACTGGGTGATTACGTTTTCCATTTTCTTCTTTACAGCAAATGATGCCGGTTCCCTAAGCTCATCTGCGGCCGAGGCGGGGACTGGGAGGAACCGGGTGAGTTGGAGTGGCTGCAGTCAGTGTGTGAGTGTGTGACATTGTCAAGGAATGCATAAAACATGTCAAGGTTTCCTCTCCTCCCTCTCCCCCCCGCCTCACGTTGCAGCGCTCAGTTCCCCGGGACGTGGAGCCATCAAGACAGGCAGCGGCTTCCCTTTGGGTTACTCTGTGTCCCGCCGCCATCAGTTTCCTGCAGCGGCTCTCTAAACAGGGCCCTTGCTGTTTACTGAGGACCTCTGACGGTTGAGCGTGACCTCTGACGGCCGAGCGTGACCTCTGACGGCCCTGTGTGACCTCTGACTGCCGAGCGTGACCTCTGACGGCCCTGTGTGACCTCTGACGCCCCAAGTGTGACCTCTGACTGCCGAGCGTGACCTCTGACGGCCGAGCGTGACCTCTGACGCCCTGTGTGAGCTCTGACGCCTCTGACGACCCGAGTGTGTGGCTCCCTAGCGGGCCTGACGTGGCAGCGTCACTCTCCTGTGTGCGCAGCTCCAGCGGGGCAGGCCGCCGCCCTCTGCCCAGAGAACTTTATCAAGGGAGTGAGCGGGCTCTGGTGGGCACAGCTCTTCCTCCTCAGGCGGGGAGCCGGAGACTGCCGCAGTGTCCGAGCGGGCGGGCGTTGGAGGACCTCAGAAGACCTCACTCAGGTATGCTTGTGCAAAGCACTAACATGCAAGGAGGCAGAGGCAGGGGGATTAGAGATTCAAGCTCACCCTTCGCTCCCGGGCAGGCAGCAGCTCTGAGCCGCTCCTGGGGTGCAGCAGAGGACCTCAGACCCGGCGAGCGTGAGTTTCTAAGCTGTTTTCCTCTTTCAGTTGATTTTCCAATTTAAGCTTTGCATTTCTATGACGTGTTACAGGATTTGATTTCGATTACACGAATCTACAGGTTAATCATAACATTACATCTGGGTGAGGTTGGCCTCTGGGCACACCTGAGGGGCCACCCGGGTGTGGTTACTCTCCGGGCACACCTGAGCGGTCACCCGGGCGAGATGAGCCTACGTATACGTGTGTGAGGCACTATGCTGATTAGCTTCACTAAACACGAATTTGGGAATGAAATAATGCCAGTGATGTCATAAGGATCATCTCTCTTTCACTTCCGTAAAGTGCAAAAGACTCTTCCAAATGCTGTCACAGCCTGTAAGGGTTTAGTTGTGCAATCAGGGTTTGCTCAGCGGTTACACCATCATCTTGCACATTAGTAATGACTAATAAACTATGACAGCTAATACAGAAGATGATTTCCTTCTTGCACTATTTTTGTATCTAGACAGTTTGAGACACTTCTTTGTGGTTTTAGTCTTTGACTTTTATTTCAAATTTGAACATTACTGTTTCACGATACTGAGCTGAACAAGCTGTCGTTTGCTGGAATAACGTTGCCCATGGAAACCCCTTCTGGACGAGGCTGGCAGGCACAGGACACTGATGTGAGAGAGGTGTGCACAGTGGGTACTAGGTCCTGACGTCAACCCCAAGCAGGATCCCACTGCAAGTGGCTGCCAGGACCTGTTCCAAAAAGATGCTCCTGTCACGTGGAAGCAGATGGTGCGTGTGTCCTAGGGTTCCCAGGTTCTTTCAAGGTTTAATGTTTCCAGGTAAAGAGTTTCAAGCTCAGCTTGGACTGAATGACTGTGCCTGCTGACCCTGTTCCCTGTGCCCTGTTCCCTGTTCCCTGTTCTCTGTTCCCTGTTCCCTGTTCCCTGTTCCCTGTTCCCTGTTCCCTGTTCCCTGTGCCCTGTTCTCTGTTCCCTGTTCTCTGTTCTCTGTTCCCTGTTTTGTTCCCTGTTCTCTGTTCCCTGTTTTCTGTTCCCGGTTCTCTGTTCTCTGTTCCCTGTTTTCTGTTCCCTGTTCTCTGTTCTCTGTTCTGTTCCCTGTTCTCTGTTCTGTTCTCTGTTCTCTGTTCCCTGTTTTCTGTTTCCTGTTCCCTGTTCTCTGTTCTGTTCCCTGTTCTCTGTTCCCTGTTCTCTGTTTCCTGTTCTCTGTTCTCTGTTCTGTTCCCTGTTCTCTGTTCTGTTCTCTGTTCTCTGTTCCCTGCTCCCTGTTCCCTGTTCTCTGTTCTGTTCCCTGTTCTCTGTTTCCTGTTCTCTGTTTCCTGTTCTCTGTTCCCTGTTCCCTGTTCTCTGTTCTGTTCCCTGTTCTCTGTTCCCTGTTCTTTGTTCCCTGTTTTCTGTTCTCTGCACCCACTGACCCTGTTCTCTGCTCCCACCGACAGCCTTTCCCTGTCCTCAAAGGTTGCTACAGAGACTCTCGTCCTCGCCAGTCTTCACTGGTAGCAGAGATGGTGAAATCTGTAGCAGTAAACTCAATTCAGGCACTCCATCACCATCACGTCCTCATTCTGCTAGGCACTCATGTTTCCCTGCCTTGATTCAATTGATTGTTATTTCTGTTGAAAATTTCAAGTGAGAATACAAACTAAGATGCCTCATTATGACATCTTTAAGATTTTTTTATTTTATGCACACAGGTGTTTTGCCTACATATAGGTATGTGCATTACATGTGGGCAATGCCCATAGAGGCCAAGAGAGAGTGCCACATCCCCTAGAACCAGAGTATGAGTCACCATGTGGTCTGGGAACCAAACCCAGGTCTTATGGGATAGCAGCGAGTGCCCTTGACTCCCGAGCCATCTTCTCAACCCCTGTGACAATTCTGTCCACATCTGTCACTGTACTTTGTTCTATCTGGTCCCCCCCCCCCCCCCCCCTGCTTACCAGCATGACAGGGATTTTATAGGACACCAAAGAATCCTGATGGAATGGAAATGATGTCTTTAGTACTTTGTTTTTTACTGGCAAACTCATTCATCTAACTTTAATATTATCTCTAATGTCTCCAATACTGACCTCCTCAGAGACTGAGCTCGCACCCCCATGTCCCTGTTGGTGTCATCCTCAGGGTGAATAACCCCTTCCGAAGAAGCACTGTCCTCCTTCCCCCACAAGTGGTGGCTGCCTGTGTCCTGGTCACAGCAAGCTCTGTCATCCTGCCTAGCTGGTGAGGAGATGCGGTTACCGTGGCTTCCACTGCATTTCCTATTCGTTTAATTATCCTAGCCTAGCAGAACGCCCACTGAGCTGGGTGTGGCACATGTCCAGAGCCCCTATGTGGGAGACCCACGAGACTTCTGCCTAGCAGCTCTTGAATAGAATAGACTGTCAGGCTAGACTTTTCTTCTTTTTTTTTTTTTTTTTTTTCAGATTGGCCTTGAACTTCTGATCCTTCTGCCCCATCTCTAAAGGCTGTGCTTACAGGTGTGTGCCAGCACTCTACCATATCAGCAGGCTCCCTGGCCCTGTGATGGCTTCTCCGCCTTTTCCCGGTCTCTGGCATCTGTGTCAGTGCTTGTGCTGTTGCGCCGACTTGCAGATTCATGGAGCTGGTTGTGCTGTTGCTCACCTCCTCCGCTGGTCTCCATCACTGTGGGCAGCTGATGCATGCCAGGTCTGCCAGATGCCCCCGCCTCCTCCTTCAGTGCTGGCCACCCTGGTACTCCTGATGGTGCCCCAAGCCACCTTCTGTCACTCCTTTCTACGGACCCAGCATGGCTTCCACGGTCAGCTCTGCCTCAGAAACTTCATCCACTTTGATTTCTCAGCAATTTCAGGTTTTTAGAAAAATTACCGAAAACTGTGTATTCTTGCCCCACTCACATGAAAAAGTGTCCCCTCTTACAGTCCTTGTGTCCTTCAGGAAGGTGGTGTGTTAGTTACAGTTCACAGGGTGCTGTGGATCATCGCCATTAACCAACAGTGCCCATGAGGGAACGAGGCTGTGCCATCACTCTAAATACTCTGTGCCCGCCCCCCATCCCTGAAAGCCGCCTCCCCACCGCCCCCATCCCTGAAAGCCGCCCCCC
>REGO01000124.1:3670964-3765223 GCA_010120015.1 Rhombomys opimus
CCGCCCCCATCCCTGAAAGCCGCCCCCCACCGCCCCCATCCCTGAAAGCCACTGGTCTTTGCACTCTCCTTAGCTTTGTCTTTTCTGGAACACTAGTTTGGAGGGCAAATGACCTGCAGTCTTTTCCGCTTGTGTGACCGAGGCCAAGGGTTGATTCCGACCAGTACAGTCTGGGAGGTTCGGCCTCCCTGGAGACTTTGAGGTCCTTGAGGGTATTTGGGGACCCCTGGCCCGTCTCCCTCCTTTCTGTCACCTCCTGATGAGCACTCAGGTTCTCAGCATCCCCTGATGCCCTGCCACAGGTTCAGCAGCAACAGGGATGAAAAAACCTCAGAAAGGAAACTGAGTTAGAGCGAGCCTTTCCTTTTACGTTTTGTTCATTTGTTTGTTTTGATTTTAGGAGCAGGTTTTACTGTCTGTCCTTTGCTGACACTTAACTTGCTGTATAGACTACACGGGCCTCGGTGGGTGCCAGCCTTCTGCCTTACCTCCTGGGGATATAGTGTGAGCGCCACGCCAGCCTGCTTTCTGTTGTAAGCCTCGTTGTGTCTGACTAGCAGGGAAGTGTGTGTGTCTCCCAAGGAGCTAGTCAGCAAGAGAGGGGCGCTACGTTTCATGACCTCACTCTGGGCCTTGACCTGCACTTGGTATTTGTATAGTGTTTGGCAGACTCTGGCACCTTGGAACTCTGGCCCCTTAGTACTCTGGCACCCCTTAAGCAAAACCTGGAAGGGGTCTGCTCTTTCTCCCTCAGTTTTTTCTGTAAACACTCAATTTCACAAGACGTTCTTTAAAGAAAATGTCCAAGACTTCAGTTCCAACAAATAGTAAAGCTAGAAAGAGATAGAAATAAGCATTAAATATGCACCTATGTAAGGAAATCATGTCGGGGTTTCTAGAACAGAATATGCAGATGGTTTTGGATTTTGGTCTTTGTTTTTGTTTTTGTTTTGTTCTTTGAGACAGGTTTTCTCTGTGTAGCCATGGCTGTCCTGTACTCTCTTTGTAGATCAGGCTGGCCTTGAACTCATAAAGATTCGTCTGCCTCTGCCTCCTGAGTGCTGGGATTACAGGACTGTGCCACCGCACCCAGCTATATACTATTTTTTTTTTAAACTAAATACTTTAGTTTTCAGGAAACTAGATTTTAGGAGTGATGAGGCAGGAAATAGACCCAGCTCTCTCTTTTGAAAATAGCATCCTAATAGACATCCTCAGTAAAGGGCTAGCATTTCCACTTTTACCCAAAGTTCTAGTTATTTTTCCCATACATGTACAAGTATGTATTATACTGAGGAGCTACACATGAAATACGGCCTTTAATAAATGGACTGTGTGTGCATGTGTGCCACTGGGAGTTAGAGCTGGAGTGGTGTGCTACCACGGAGTGACAGGCTCACTCATTGCTTTAGAGACGGGGTCTGGCTACATAACTTGCATTGGTTTTGAATTTGCTGTTTAGCCTAGCCTAGCCTTCAGCCTAAGGTCTTCATGCTCCCATGCCCTTGGCTGACAGGAGTGTGCCACCACACCCAGACTGGACAGCAGCCAAAGAGACGGGCTCCACAGAACTGCTCAAGGCCCCTGCTCATGCTCACCAAAAGCGAACAATGAATAAATAGTCTCCTGATTTTACTCAGGGCACAAATATGATTTTCTAAACCTTTTTATGAAACTCTGAAAGTCAATCACAGCGAAACAAACTCGGACAGTAAATGTTCAGCATCTACTACTGTGCACGTGCCCTGCCCATTCACTCCCAACATCCTCTGTTCCCCACCTCCTGGGGAGCCCTGGCTACGGTCTGCCTCCCACTCCCTGCTTAACAAGGAACTGTGTCAAGAAGAGTCAGAGTCTTAAGCGAGTGTCCCCGACAGAGCTGGAGAGGCCATGGGCAGGATGCCCCGGTGACAAACTTGAGAAACCCAGGACACAGTGGGGCTATCTAAACAAAGTGAAACAACCAACAGAAGGAGCTGAGAGGAAATCACCTCAGCACCTGATCTATGTTGAGAAGAGTTTGTAATGCTCTCCATCTGGATGACTCGGAACAAACGACAGTTAGGGCTCGCTCACGGAAGGTTGCTCTGGGTATTTCTTGATAACTGTGTGCGAGCAGAAGAGAGGGCAGGTGGAGAGCCAGAGGGCAGAGGAGAAGCAGATGTTGTTTCAGCCAGCCCTTGGCAGCCGTGCCAGGGACCCGAGATGGCCGGGAGGTCCCTCTGGGGTGGGCGTTCTCAGAAAGCTCGCTCCCTGCTGGTGTCACCTCTGATGTCATGGTGTTCAGTGGATGTTTTCTTCAGGGGGGTGAAGAGCAGGCGGCTGTCGGCACACCCCTGTGTTTGTCAGGCTTCTCCTGCCGGATCTGAGAGCCAGCCCACGTAAGACTCCAGCTGACTGTGTGGACTTTAAGCCCAGGGTGGCAGGTGGAGACACAGGTGGATCCCTGCAGCCTCACCCTCATGGTAGGTCCAAGACAGGGAGATACCCTGCTTCAAAACAATAGATAGATGATAGATAGAAAGAAAGATAGATAGATAGATAGAAAGATAGATAGGTAGGTAGGTAGGTAGGTAGGTAGGTAGGTAGGTAGGGAAAAGGCTATGTGGCGCCTGCCTGAGGAGAGATGTCCAAGGCTGACCTCTAGCTGCACATGAATACACCCATCTGCTTGCACTTTTACACATACAGGTACCCGGACACACACACACACACACACACACACACACACACACAGCAGAAACAAATATAATCACAGCATTTCCCATAGATGAGCTGTGAATAATACTTAGCCAGTCACTCTGGCAGTGCCTGGCGCGCTGGTGTAACCACAATCACAGCCCTGTGGGCTGGCTGGAGAGGAAGTCGCTTATGTGGCAACAGGCTGGAGGCTTTGTGCTCAAAAATTAGGACAACTACAACCGAACTCCTATAAAGAGAGACGGTGGGAAACCTTGCTGTTCATACCACGGAAAATATCAGCACGTAAAAGAAGAGGAGACAGGGGCAAAGCGCTAGGCCAGGGCCCGGCCTTCGCTTTTGTGTTCATAAAGCTTTAGGATTCATTGACATTCAGCTATGAGGATAGTGAATTAGTGTGACAATGTCAGGGGACATGCCGGGATAACGTGAGCAGAGTGAGATCAGTAAGAAATCCTGGGAAATTTTTATGCTGTTTTAGGTGGTGCGGGCTGGCGGTCTGAGGACCTGAGTGTGGGCTCCCAGAGCTTTCATTGTTATCTGGGCGTGAGAGCGAGCGCACTCAGGCAAGATGGTGGCAGACGGGTAGAAGCATGTAAGCCGGGCAGTGGGGGAGCCTGTGTCGAACAAAATGGGAGGTGTGAGAAATCACAGAGAAATCACAGGCACACTCATGACCACCTGCCCATGCAGGATGGGCGTGCGTGGGAAAGCCCCAGCCGCATCTGCGCTCCCAGTGGCCGTACTCCATGAGCGGCTGCTTCCCCTAGCTCCTCCGTGTCACCCTCAAGGTCTGAAGAGAAGAAGAAGCCTGGTGAACAGCCCCTGCCCTCACCAGTGAAGGCAACGAGCCCTCCAAACTCTAACTTACACCTGACACCAGCTCGCTTCATCTCGATTTCCACCATCAGCAAATGAAGAGCAGAGGGAGTGTGGAAATCCACGCTTTGAGGGCGTGTCGTATCTGTGTGGCACTGCCACAGACGTTCATCAGCCCCACTGGCCAGCCTGGAGTCTTCGGCACAGCCGAGAGACCCTGCCTCAAAAAGCAGAAGCCGAGAACCCATCCTGGAGAGTGGTACTCTAACCTGCACACAATCGAGCATACACACGTGCACACACACTCTCGATGGATGTGTACACCTGTACATATGTAAAATAATTTTCACAATTTATGACTCACTGAGTGAAATGTGCATTCTGATGACCCCTCTGAAAAAATAATGGAGTCCCATTAGCACAAAAGAAAGAAGTGGCTGCCGTGACATTGGGGCTACTGAACACACTTCCACACTTCGAGACATTCTTGCTACTGGGATGTGTCATTGCAGGGTTGTAGAAGCCCAGGAAACCGAGACGCAGCACTGATTTTTCTCATATTCAAGGACGCTGGATACTGTGCATACAAAGTGAAGCCAATCTGCCCTAGGCTGGAGCCCCTTCCTAGGGTGGCCATGAGGGCGTGTGATGTGGCCGGCTCCTCCACTGCAGGCATGCCTGGGTCAAGCTGGGTGATGCAGCCTTCAGTCCTGCAACTTATAACAAAGTCAGTTTGGAAAACGATCATGAAGGACACTCCTGTCCATCTGTGTAAGAGGGCAAGTCACAGGCTGGAGGGGGAGACGGCCTTGGCTCTCCTGTCCTTACACACTTAGGGAGACGGAGAAGCGTCTAGTGCACGGCTGAGCTGGGGTGGGGGGAGGGGAGACTGGCCTCCGAGGGACAGGCCTCTGCCCTCTGTTTATTCCTGAGCCATATTTGGGTTTGTGTGTTGAGACTGCTCTCACCACGCAGAATCTGTTTTTGTTTGGGAATTTTTTGTTTGTTTTGAGACAGGTTCTTTCTATACAGCCCTGACTGTCCTGGACTCACTTTGTAGACCAGGCTGGCCTCAAACTTATAGAAATCCCCCTGCCTGAGCCTCCCACATACTGGGATTACAAGTGTGCACTGGCGTTCCTGGCTAGAAGCACGATCTTTAAAAGTTGCTTCTTTTATTTATTTATTTTTTTGACATTTTAATATAGTCACATCATTTCCCCTCTACCTGCTTGTTTCCACGTACCCCTTCCTTGTTCTCTTAATCCACGGCTTCTTTTTCTGTCAATTGTTGTTGCACACGCATGTGACTCGCTCCAGCCTGCTCAGTGTGTGGGGTGCTGCTTGTATGTCTCAGGAGAATGTCTGTCTGAATCCCAGAGCTCACCACCTGACCCCCTGGGTTTACCAGTCGGGACGTGACAGCCAAGCTTGTGGCCCTGTGCTGGCTACATGCTTTGTAACTAACTCTCTTCAGAGTCTTGAGTGACTACCATGTTTTCAGCTGCAGTTTCAAGCTCCAGGCTGATCTAAACTTCTGATGGACGCCCTCACATGTCTTTCAATACTTTAAAAAAGAACAGCGGCACCCTTGAGCCAGATTGGTACTAGCACAAGGACAGGGTGGGTGTCACAGTGGCCTTGCTGGCCTCCAGGCGGGCGTGACGGAGCAGGCTAAGGTGGGGAGGCTGGCTGGACTCTTCCTGAGGCTCAGGGCCGCCAGCAGCTGTGTGTAAAGCCCTAGCTGCCCTGCCTGCCCTGCCTTTACTGTTGCACCACACCGCCTGGAGAGATGAGCCAGAGACACAGGTTTCTGTCCTCACACGTCCCTGTGGAGTTTGCCTCAGTTTCTCCTCTGGTAAGAGGGAGTGGGCATGCGCCCTCCCACACAGCAGTGCCACCCCCACCCTGGGAAGGGCGCTCGTGGGTCATATTCCAGAGTGCTGGCTCAGTTGTGTAAATTCTCCTGCCAGGCTTAAAGATAGATTTTAAATATGAGTTTTTTCCAGGCTTGGCATTCAATTCCAAGCTTTTGCTTACTTGCTGACTTCTAATATGGAAATATATCCCTGTGACTCTAGGAGAGACTTGTGTTCAAAAGAGAAACTCAATGTATGGAAGTCTGTGGTTTTATTTTTAACACGATAAAACATTAAATTGCCCTACTATGGTAACACGAATAACCTTGATGTGTTGCGTTCTCAGGGTTGAAAAACACCAAAATTGGGCCACTTGGGCACCTGTAATTAAAGGCGAGTCCTGTTTACTGTGCCCCAATGCCTCTGTGCACTCAGGAAAAGCCTTTTCTGTACAGAACGTCCTGCCTCCACTCACAGGGGAGCCAGATGAAGCGGCTGTTTGTCTCCCAGCCCTCGGTAAGGCTCACCCCCAACGGGGCCAAGCTTGGCAGAGGTCGGTGTCGCACGTGGCTGAGAGACTGCCTCCCCGCTGAGGACTGGGATATTTTTAGCAACAAGCTAAAATTTCTCATTATTGAGATTGTTTTCATTTCCACTCAGAGGCAAACTGCAGGAGTCAGGGAAGGAAAACAAAACAGGAGGCAGAAGCGTTAATAGGAGCCGGGTGTCGCCATAAAAAGAAACTGATTAAATTGCTTCCCTCGCGCTGACAACTGAGTCCTGGCACAGGGCAGCTCTAATAGCTGGAGGCTAAAAGAATCATCTCCATAGCAGCAGCAATGATGATAATGTAAATTTCACTTAAGTACACATGATTACAGAAAATTGCCCAGAATTGCAACCGACTTTGCGAGGCAGTGTTTATGGAGCAATATAGATTTACCAATCTTTTTACTCTCTTAAACTCAATGGAAGACAAACTGTTTTGACTCCACGAGAGGATAAAGGTCGACAGCAGCTTATTAGTGTGGCTTAGGTTGAGCCCAGGCTGGGAGCACGTTTTCTGAGCACTTGATGCCTGGGTAGGAGACTGGGGCGTTGGAGTTCGGTGGGTGTTCCGCCGAACTTGACAGCCTGCCCAGCCTGACTGCTGGTGGGGGAGAGGAGAGAGGGGATAAGGGGAGAGAAAGGAGAGGTGGGGAGAAAGAAGGGAGAGAAGAGGAGAGGGGAATTTCAGAGGAAACGAGAGAGAGAAGGAGGGAGAGGGGGAGGATAGGGAGAAGAGGGAAAAGAGGGAGACGGACAGGGACAGAGACATGGTGAGGGAGAGGAAGAAGGACAGGGTGAGGGACAGGGAGGAGAGGGACAGGAACAGGATGAGGAAGAGGGACAGGGTGAGGGAGAGGGGCAGCGTGAGGGAGAGGGACAGGGAGAGGGCTAGGACTGCAGGGCAGTGGGTCACAGGGGGGTGGGGTGCGGGAGGTGCCAGGGGATGCCCCGTGCTTTTGGAGCATTTTGACAGAGAACTCACATGACCAGAACGAGGGAACCAGCTTCATCGGCAAGAACTGTGACCTGCTCTCTCACTTAGTCCGCAACAGGGGTCCTAGGGAGATCTGCTGTCACATCTTGCAGATGAAGGCACTGGGAAGCTAAATGCCCCACTTACTAAGCTCGTGTAGGCAGGGTTTGGCCCTGGCCCTGTGAAGGCCTGGCCCTAAGCCCCTTGAGACAAGGCTGCCATGTTCTACGCATGGCAGAACCGGGCACTCCAGCCCACTTTCCCCAAAGAACCAGTAACCAAACCATCTTCACAGATCTGCCAAGGACCCAAGGGAATCTGTGGCGGGCTCTCCTGCCTGCTGATTTACAATTCTAAGATTCCTGGGAGCCAGAGAGCTGGGGCTTCTAGCCGGTGGCTTCCAACCTTGCCTGTGTGCACTCTGGGATGAGCTGTGGTGAGGACTGACAGGCAGAAGCACTGGCCTGATCAGGAGCCAGGGCTTGTCTGCTGTTGATGGGGTAGGAGAGTCAGGGAGACGCAGAAGACAGCAAAGGATGGGGTGGGCTATCCTGGGATCCTGAGCAAGAAACAGGAACCCTTTAAAGAGCACAGAGGTCACCCGGGTGCACATGCCCCCTGCCGCATGCCACCTAGCATGGGCTCAAGGGTTCCTGGCTTTGCATGTTGCTTGGTTGAGACTTGGTGGCTCAGTGGGTAGTCTTGAAGGCACTCAGGAGGGGAAGAATTGAGAAAGCGCCGAGAGGCATTGCGCCAAGCGGCGTTGCGAATTGCTGCAGAGACCAAAACTCCAGAACGTGCAGCTTGAAGCTGCTTACCAGCGAGTCAAAGGCAGAGGCTTCTCTGGGACGACAGAGGGATGCCTGGGTGCAGCGTGGGCATTTAAGGAGGCCTGCACCCCTTCTGGGCCCTTCCGTCACTGCTCTTCAAAGGTCTGTTGCTTATATCGTGTGCATTGGTGGTTTGTTTTTGAGACAGAAAACATGCAGCCCAGGACAGGGGATGTCTGTGGTCATGCAGGACTGGATGTATGTAACCGGCTAGGATGTGGATGTATGTAGCAGACGGTGGCCTTGAACGTCTGATCCTCCTGCCTCCACCTCCTGAGTCTCTGGATTACAGGTGGTCTTTAAGGAACTTGCTGCTCACGACGGGTAGCCAAGATGCCCAGGGCGTAGCTGCTGGCTGGGCACTTGCCTGGTGATTGCCAGGCCCCGGGTTGAGTCTCCAGAACAGCAAGCAAACAAGTAAATAAACGGAGGCTCTGCTGCGCTCTAACCCATAAGCAGCCCAGCATCTGTGCTTTGAGGGGCAACTCACCTGGCTGGGCCTATAAAACTGGGTTAAAATCCATTCCAACCTTTCAGCATAGTCCTCTGGAAACACCTTTTCCTCTGTACTCTGGAAACGCCACTGCAGAGCTGTGGGCAGCAGGACAGTTATCAGGTCGACAAGAAAAGACTGTCATTGGATTCTTTCCATTAGAATAAAAAGTAACAGACATGTTGATTTCACCTGGCAGAAGAAACACTTCCAGCTGGAATGATGCCTTTGCTTTCGTATCATCCTCATGTTTCTGTCTTTACTAGGTTCTGGCATGTTGGCCTCTTTTGGTAAATACAGATTATTATTCAGAAACCATGGATTCACTCGGAGGACCCCTCTGCATGTATACAAACGCAGATCACAGGACCACACAGACGAACACATATGCATATGTACTGAAGCAGGAGAAGAGTGTGCTCCGGGCTCATTTTAAGCACACGCTGTACTAGAAGCTCTTAAGAAGGCAGTTCTGTCCCTGAGAACATACGAGGCTCAAATCTCCTTCAGCTGTCGGTGCCCTGTCTGCTTTGTGTGTGAGGCCAGAGTTAAGATGGCCGCTCAGGGGGCAAGGCTAGCTGGACAGACAGCTTCCGGGGGCCGTGGTTCCACTTAGGTTTCCAAGGGCACTGCCCTCCCTCCATTCTTCCGGCCTACGGGATCGCTGGGGATGGAACCCTGGTCCTCCTGATTGTCCTTGGTCACTCTGCTGACAGGCCCAGGTCTGCAGCGTGCTCTTGAGCTGGGTATGGGGGTAGGCACGGGCTGCTTCCCTCCTGTCTGGTCTCACACTCAGTTGCCCTACCAACACTTTGTGTCTAAACAAAATAACACTTTTCTCACAGTGGAGGGACCCTGCACAGACAAAGTGCTCCCGGAGGCTGAGTCAGCATCCTTGTGCTTCATTCCTAGTTGGTGCTTTCCACCCAACTCCCATTCCAAAGGTGCTCAACGTCACCCAGGGAAGCATACTTTGGCTGTTGAGCTTGGCCAGTCTGCTGTTTAAAAGGTGAGACAATTTTATTCCTAAAATGAACGAGACAGATTTCGTAAGCCAGAACACACAAGGGAAATCCACTTTCCTTGAAAACCCTGGCGCCTCACTCGCCTGGCGCTGACGGCGGTTCTACAGAAGGCCTTCCGTCCTCTTCACAGAGGCTGAGAAGCCACAGAGCTGGTCTAGGAGCACAGCCACCAAGGAGGGACCCAAGACCAAGAAACAAAGAGTCAGCCTGTGCTTGTCCACCTCACCATGGTCAGGAGTGGCCTGGAGCTGACCCTGTGAATTCTAAGGCAACTTCAAACTCTACAAAGGCCTTTGTCTTGGCAGTAGCTAGAAATTGCTGGCTGACATCTGCCTGCCAGTGCTTTCCATTTCCCCCAACAAGGCACGGCGTGGCTTTTGGCAGGTTACTTAGGTAGGTTACATATGATTGTTCTAATATCCTCAAAGAGGAGACCCGGTGCTGGTAACCTACCCTGTATTTCAACAGTGCACTAATGGTCACCAAGTTTCCTACATTAAACAGGAAACACCTCAGAATGCCACTTCAACTTTTACAGCCATTTACCCTGAGAGCTTTGGTAGGCAGCTACTATTTCACATTTGAACAGTTAGACAGGTGAAAACGCATATTTCAAACAAGCCATTTGCATGTTTTGCAAAATGTGCTTAGGGATGTGCCCTGTGAAATACAATATTAATACTGAACTGTACATGAAATATCCATCACTTAGGTACCTCAGGACTCTCCCCAAGACCACAGCACCAGAAATAAAAACACAGTGAATGAGCTGGCTTTGAGGTGCAGGGTTTAGTGTGCTGGGCAAATGATAAATCATTATCAGCATCCTTCTGCGAGAATATTAAACCTCGGTAAGACTCTAATGTCAGATGGCATGTTTCTTGGTAAACCAGCAGACAGGTCTGACCAACGCCTCCAAGCTCTGGGAACTGGATGTCTGGAGCCACATGACTGACCCAGTGGATGATTCTTTACTGAAAAATTGCTTCATGCTTGGCTCTTTTCGAGGGAGTCTCGTGCTATAGCTGAGGCTGGCTGGGAAATCACTGTGTAGTCCAGGCTGGCTTCAAATTCACGTCTGTCTTCCGGCCTCAGCATCTCCAGGGCTGAGATTATAGGTATGAGACACAGACCAAGAGAAAAGCAGCATCCTGCCTTTGGCATTCATCAGGGCATAAACGAGTTCTTCCCCAGTCACAGAGTAGATAAAGATGCTTCTCAGGCTTCCGAGCAAGACTCACCCTATCCTTGTGAGCAGCTGAGTGTAAGCCCATGGTTTACAGCAGACTCTGTTTCTCTGCCATCCATAACATTCTATTGCTCTTCTATTGACTCTCTGTGCATAGAATTTTGTTCCTTCACAAAATTCTCTAGGCAAGAATTCTCCCCGGATTTAGGACTGACTCTAGCCAACCAGATCAGCATGGTGTCCAGCTTTTGTTCTGCATAGTAGTTGAAAAAGATCTATGTTTCCCAAAGAAAGGGTGAAATGGGAAACTTAGGCTGGACAAAGGACATATAATTAGAGCTATAGTTAATACTAAGCATCGGGCTGGGGAGGATGATAGATTAATATGAACATGATAGATGGATAGACAGACAGATGGCAGACTGAGATACAAATGTTGCAAATAGAGATACAAATAGATGGCAGAAGATGGACAGGTAGAATTGATGACAGATGCCAGCTAGCTAGATATGATGGATGATAAATAACTAGGAAAGATGATAGCTAAATATGATGACAGGTGACAGAAAGAGATGATGGACAGATGGGAGATGGATATAGATCATTGACAGGTGACAGGCGAGAAGTAGTTATCTAGATAGAAAAATGATAGGAGACAGACACAGAGATAGAGTGGGATGTGAGTGTGCCCTCTGTGTTTTAGCACAGCCTTCCCATAGAACATGCAGTCCACACATTGACCCTATGGACAGTCAGTTCCCTTTTTCCACACATATATGCTTCTACCCATAATTTCAGTGGAAGGGCCAAGTGGTTTGGATACAACAAGCTCTCAGCTGAACCTTTGCCTCAAACTGAAATCAAACCTAAGTCATGCACGAAGTTCAAAAAGTTGAGTTAACTTTTCCCCTTTCCTTTAATTTGTGTGCATCTCTGCACTTCCTGGTTTGGGCTGGGAGGAGAAACCAAAATACCGCAAGAAAAGCTATTCTTGTTTCATTTCCAGCCATTTCAAGGCCAAAAAGCACTAGAAATCTCATGAAGAAAACAGTTCCCACCTAATTTCTAGCCCCAAAAGGTTCAGATAAGTTTGAATAAACTTTGGATAGCGTTGTATCCATTACTTGGGGAGCATGGAAGACAGGCATTAGTTTTTAAAAACGTCCTAAGAAGATAAAGGGAAAGAAACGATAACAAATTAGACATTTCTTCAAATTAAGCTGAGGCATGATCATAATTGAAACAGCATTTTCAGGATGCTGAAGGATAGAAAGCATCACAGCTTTTAGAAGAAAAAGCTTAGCTTTAATGTTTTGAGTATTGCCATTAAAAAAATACTATTCACCATCTATTATTATCTTCATTTAAAACGTAGTCGCCAGACACTGTCCTAAGATAAGTTCAGTGATTCCCAGGTCAGAGGGGAGTGCAAATTGTCAAGGGCACACTCACTTTCGATTGAGCTTAGTTGTGTAACTGGGCACCAACTCGCCCCAGGCTGTGCAGAACCAAACCATTTACTCAAGAAGTGCTTCTTGAGCTGCCAAGGTGCAGTGGAGACCAGATAAAGTGCTCAGGGCTCATGGTGCACTCTTTAAAAGCGACTGACAGGAAAGACATCCATGTGGATGAGATGAACCCAACAGAGGTTGTCACCATGGTAACAGGGTGATGCAGTCTGGAGAGTGCTAATCTTAGTGCAAGGAGGCCCCTAAACCCCTAAGCCAGGTGGGGTGCTCATGACCAGCCTCCCAAAGGTGCAAAGCTCTCAAGCAGCAAAATGAGTGACTGGACTGAAGTCTCCATTCTCTGGGCCAAGCCTTCCCCTTGTCTTAGTTTTACAGGTAAACATCACCCGGTGAAGACCCCATCCTGAAAGCAAAAGCGTCCAGAGGGAATGATGAGGTTGGGTGAGGGTGCAAAAGGATACTCCAGATCTTAAGTAGGCTGGGGAGGGAAGAAAGGATCAGGCTGGGGACCCTGAGGCCTGACAGTCACCCACATCAAGACAGACATGGGGGTGAGAAGGAAGGCTGACCTGAGCAGGCCTTAGGACCACGGCCGGTCTCCCTGAGCACTTGACAGGGTCAAGATGCTTATTATTATCATTGTTGATATTATTACTTGACACAGTTTGGTGGAACAGGAAACCACAGGCTTTGGAGTCAGACAGACCCAATTTTCATTCCTGGCTCAGCACTGTGTATGCGCTGTGGCTTTGAGTAACTTACTTGATTTAGCCCCTACATGACTGAGAGAGCAGTGCCCTTCCTGAGGGCTCCTGAGCAAAGCAGCTGAGGCCCGTCCTGGGAGCCTGGGCTGTGCTCTGTGGTGCACGCCAGTACTCACTGAGCTCTGGGGATGCAGTGAGCATGCAGTCGCTCTGCCGCTGACTGTGGGCCTCTGCCCCACGCTTCTCCCAGGGCAGAAAGTCTGTGTTCTCCGTCTCCTCCTGCAGTGCCCTCTCTGGTGGGTGTTTGGTTTGTTTGGTTGGTTGGTTTTCCCCTCGTGCTGCGACCTTTCTCTGAGACGGTTTTGTGATCATTGTTGCTCCTCCAAACATTCACAGGAGCCTCTTCGTTTTAGAAAAGGAGGAAACCAAGGGTTGAAGTGGTGGGCTGCTCAATAGAGAGCACCATGAACTGGTCCATGCCTGTGGTCCCTGCACTGAAGAGGCAGGAGGCTCTTGAGGCCTAGCTGGCAAGATTGGTGACCTCCAGGTGAGAGGTACTATCTCGGAAAGTCAGGTGGGAGTCACTGGGGAAGATACTTCTGGCCTCTGGAGGTGCACACCTGCACACAGATATGCAGCTGGACTCTCTGGCTATCTGTTGGGCTCGTTTACTTGCCTCCACACACCACCCCATCCCTTCCGATCCCCCAGCATTAGGCAGGAGGCAAAGATGGGGGGAGGGGAAAGAGGACAGTGCCGCCATAGACTGATTCCTGCTGATTAGGGGCGCTGAGTGCCTTGGGGCAAATTTGATCTTCTTCAACCAGCAACCAGCAATCCAAGGAACAGCAACCAGTAATGGCAGCAGGAGCAGGGGGAGCAGGAGCAGGGGGAGCAGCAGCAGGGGGAGCAGCAGCAGGAGCAGGAGGAGCAGCAGCAGCAGCAGCAGCAGGCCCTCCAGGTGCCCTGGCCTTTATACTCTCACAAGAGTCCCCAGAATTGCAAAGGTAAACTATCTTCAGCTGGCAAAACCATGCCCTGCCAGAGCAGGAGCTATAGTTCGCTGCTGTGGACAGTCTGAAGCAGCCCCACATCCCACACACTCAGCGCACAAATGCATGTCTATCCGTGGACACACACCGAGTAAAGAGACCAGGTCAGCCACTGAAACCTTGTGTTCAGGGAGCAGCTGAGAAGTAAAGCTGTTCGTCCCAGCCAGGGACTGCAGAGTCAGAGTCTGTTCTCTCCAGCCAGCCCACCCTGAATCTAACATGCTAGACGCACACACCGTGGGGAACAAATTTGGTAGCTTGGCCTCTGGGCAGGAAAACAAATTCCAGGAACGCATGCCTCGAGAAGTCCCGTTTGGGGAAAGAGAATATATGTTTCTTTATGTTAGCAGCACAGTGGAGACGGCAGAGAAAATCTCCCAGATCTTTCCTAGCAGCCGGGAGGGGCCGAGAGCTAAGCTATCCCTGACGCTTTCCTCCAACCCAGTGAGTACTTCATTCTTTGAAGATAAATGCATATCTGTTTAAAGACATTCTATATATGCTGCTCCCAGTATAAAAAATATGCAAAGCAAATAATCCAACAGTCGGCATTCTTGCCAAAAAAAAGATGGAAAAAAAGCTCTGCCCTGAACTCAGACATCTCATATGTGGGCCACCGGGGCAGATCTGAAATTCAAATCTGTCTGCACTGCCTGGACCTGCACTCTCGCTCGGCCTCTCAGCTCATTTATGGGGAAGGGGTGGGTTTGCGAGCAGCAGCACCGGACCTTGTGTTTTCTTCTCCCGACCACGGGCACTTTCCCCAGGAAAAACGTTCTAATTCACTGTGATGCCCTGGCTGAGGGCCTGCCGCAGCGCAGAGCCATGCATATTCATGAGCCGACACGTGAGGTGTATCTGTGCTGTTCTTCATCTATTAGGACTGCCTGGGATTTCCATAGTTTCTGAAAGGCACCATTCAACCTCCTCAGGAAACCTTTAAGTAAAGACACACTCTAAGTTGTCTGTTTGCCAGAAAACAGCAGATTCCGGTTTCTCCAGGGCAGGATGACCACAAATGCCACTCCGTGCCCTAAATTAAAGTGTTCATCTATAGCTGGTGTTTGAGGTTGAGCCATATACAAATAGAATTAGGGCCAGCCTTTCCCAAGATGACTCAGGAGAAGTGCCCTGTCCTGCCCTGGGCACTCGGTTTGTGGTGTCTCCAATGGAGTGCTTTGTGGAGAGAAGGGAGAAGATGAAAGCTGCAGGAGAGGAAGCCGCCCCTACCCATGGAGGCCGGGGCTGCTGCTTCCCCACCCCGGCTACCGCGGCCTGCAGCTGCTGGGCTAACACGGCGCACTGTGTTAGCATGTAGGCACAGTAAGCAGGGAAATAGTCGTTCTGGATCAGATGTGTCCTCCCACCCCAAAATTTACGTGTTGAAGTCCTTACGCCAGTAAGCAATGTGACCTCATTTGAAAATGGAGTCCATTAGTACCATTTGTGTGTGTGTGTGTGTGTGTGTGTGTGTGTGGTGCAGTATACACAAACCTTGGCATGAATATTGAGGTCAGAGGACAACTTTCAAAAGTTTCTTCCTGAAGTGTGAGTTCTGGGGCTCTTGCTCAGGTTGCCAGGCTTGTGCCCCAAGTTTTTCACCCACTGAGACATCTCTGCGGCCCAGAAATGCAGTCTCTGCAGACATCACAAGTTAAAGTCAGACTTTCGAGGTTTCCTTCCGCTAACGTGCGTGCGGTCTCAGGGAGAGAGGGTGTGACCAAAAGGAAGGCCTGTGAAGATAACACAAAGTTGTGAGCATGTGCAGACTGTGTGTGTGCATGTGTGCAGAGATGTGTATGCGTGCAGGTGGGTGTGTGTCTATGTCTGTGTGTGGGGGGGGCCGTTATATCAGTGCCTGCTACTTTTACTTTTGGACAGCACTTGTGTCTGGCTCCTCCTCCCACGTTTCACTGAATGTCTTGCATTAGCTGATTTTTGTTCTCGCTGTGACACTAGTACGCTACATTTTTATTGTTTTTTTTTAACTGTGTTTTGAGAGTTATTTTCTCAGTTGTTGCTCAGCACACACAGGCTGTCCGTCCCTCGGGGTTACAGTCTGTCTGTCTCTCCGGGGGCCTCACATCATGCACTAACAGAGGGTTGGGAGAGGACTCGCTCCGGCAAGTGCTGGCGGCATAAGCCGTGCCTGGAGGTGGACCCCCGGCACCCACGTGCAGACGGTGAGCACAGTGGGTATGACCGTGCGGTGGACACAGGGGGACCCCTGGAGGTGCTCTGGCAAACAGGTGAGTTCTGGATCGTGTGAGACCTCACGTCAAAACTAGTATGGATAATGATAGAGGAAGACTCCTGACATCCACCTCTGGCCTCCACACAACCTACACAAACGGGCACTTGCACCCCCCCACATCTGCATGCAGCGCACACACGCACAGCTTTCCGCTGTCTTCATATTAACTAGATTTATAAATCGTGCTACTCTGTAACTCAGTTTCTTTCCCCATTTCGGTGTGTTTCAGCCTTACACTGACATTTCATGCTACAAACAGTACATTCCTATAATGACTTATATTATCTCCTCAATAGAGGGAGGAAAGCAGAGCATTTGTATTCACTCCCCTGACTCCCATCAGGTGATATTTGACTTTGTGTGTCTGCTTACATCATTACTTCTCTCTAACACAGCTTTTATCTCCTTTAGGCTGAGGTTAGACGTCACTCAGGCTGTCATTGGCAAGAGGGTTACACTCAGATATGTTGGAGCTCCCCAAATGCACACATCTGTGCAGCTGTTTTCTGAGCCTAAAGAAAGAAGAGACAGAAAGCAAGCTCTCACATTTGCCTACACACTGTGTATGTGAGTGTGTGTGTGTGAGTGTGTGTGTGTGTGTGTGTGTGTGTGTGTTTTAACATGACCAGACTTGTTGGTAACCTGTGCATTTCATCTAAAAAACTTCCTTTAGGATTATTCTGAAGACGCATTTGCTTCTAAAAACATGCATTCTTTTAAAATCTGGGGCTATCTCTCATCGCCCTCAATGTCTGAAAGATCGCTTTATTGGATATTGGCGTTTTGGAGTGTTTGATCGTTTGTTTGTTTTTGAGTCAAAGTCTCCCCACGCAGTCCTGGCTGCTCCCAGATGGCTGTGCGGGAGAGGCTGTCCTTGGAGAGTCAGTGACCCTCCTGCCTCCGCCTCCTACGAGCTGGGCCACGGGAGTGCACCGCCACCCCCGACCACATCTTGGAATCTTAGCTGATGCTTCATTTCAGCAGCGGCTTACGTCAGCCCGATGGCTGGTGCTGCCCAGTCCTCAGGAGAACTCCATGGCTGACCGTAGCGGGATCTCCAGGTTCAGTCAGTGATTTTTCCTGTGCTTCCAACATTTCCTTTCCCTGAGCCTATTGGGCATCTTCAACTTTTAGAAGTACCTACAGAGCTGCGTTCGTAGCCAAGAAGTAAAACCAGTCTAGATGTCTGTCAGTAGATGGATGGATAAAGGAAATGTTTGCAGACACAACAGAACCCCAAACATTCCTCAAGATGCTCCCCAGGTCCTTTAACCCTAAGTATGTAGAACTTACTCGACTTTTAAAAAATTCTTTCATATTTCAGCTCTCAGCAATGTTTTTTATTATTAATTTTTCCTACTTGCTTTTAGTCTGTTGGGGCTCCTCCTATATTCTGGTACATCCTTAAACCTAATTTTGTGTTCTAGAGAAATTGTGGATTGGTGCATCTCAAGAGATGTGATTTCTCCACCTACAGGCCTGTGTATGGAGGCCGACACTGTCACCCCTCTCTCCTGTTCCTCCTTGTCTTGGAGGTGGGGCCTCTCGATGATTGCAGAACTTGCTGGATCAGCTATGTTGGCTGGCCCAAGGTCTTCCTGACCCTGTTGCCCGGTGCTGGGATCATAGACACTGCTGTCCCGTCCATCCTACTGTGTAGGTGGTGGGGATACCAGCTCAGGTCCTCGTGCTTCGGAAACAAGCACTGCCTGCTGAGCCATCTCCCAGCTGGCATTTGTTGAACCAACACCCACCATTTTATATAATTGTGTTCTTCTGTGTTTTTCTGTGATCTTTCTGGAGAGGCATGGGGGTGGGCGCTGCCTACTTTCACCCTTCGAGTTCCTATGGGAGCTCAGTTCACACACACTATACAAATTACTTTTATGTCCTTAATCCTATTTAGTTCTCACAAGTTCTGTAAATGATGTACTGTTTTGTGCTATAAATAAGAAGAGCAAGGGCCTTGACGACGAAGCAGCTGTCTGTCTGCAGAGCTGGCAGCGGCCCGGCAAAGCCTGGGTTAGCATCTGCAGAGCTGGCAGCGGCCCGGCAAAGCCTGGGTTAGCATCGCCGACCCCATCGCTCGGTGGATGGGGTATGTCCAAATCTGTCCAAAGTGCACTGCCAACAGTCTTCAGTCACTCACCTTGAACAGGCCGGCAGGCGCCTGAGAGACAGTCTTCAGTCACTCACCTTGAACAGGCCGGCAGGCGCCTGAGAGCCAGCCCGCCCACGGCTGATACGTGCGCAGCAGTGTGTCCGCCCGGACCCCATGTTTCCACTGCTTCCGGCTCAGCACAGCTGTGAAAAAGTAGGTCTTGATGGGAGGGGAGATAAGAACTGAAAGAGAGCTTGTCTTCTTTCTCGGAAGGGGGAAGAAAGGCCAAAGTGGAGAGGACCATCTTCGAGGGCCGCAGCCAGCGTGATGGCTACTTCTGAAACTTACACTGTGTGTTTTAAGGGGCAACACGATGAAACAAAAACAACTTTTGCTAAAAACAAGCAGTGATTCAGCCTAGACACTGATCCCCGTTCACCCTCAGCTCTTTGGAGACTGAGTCGGCAGAGGGATGACCGGAGTATCAGAGATTAGAGGGAGCCCCCCAGTCCTTCCCAGCAGAGACAGGCTCAACGCAGTCCTTCCCACCCGCTCCTGGCCACAGCACACACTAGCCTGGATTTTCATGGCAAATCAAAAGTTTAAGTTGGTTTTGGAGCTTTTAATAAAATCTCAGATGGAGTTCTGTTTTTACTCAGATCTCATGGATGGATGACAGTGTAGGAGGCTGGTGTGTGCGTGTGTGCGTGTGTGTTAGAGTAGACATTTTCTTTACTATCACAGCATTAGGCAGTCGGAGTTAACCGTTTAGGCGTGGGCGACCACGCCATACAAAGACACTGAGTTGAAAGCCGGCCCTTCCAGAGCTAAGCCACAAGGGTGAGAGTTGGAAACTGCAGCAAACGGGCAGCCTTAGGTTGCTGTGTGGCTTCTCTGCAGGCTGCACTCTTCACGCCATGCCCACCTGTGGTGTCCAGGACACTGCCTCTGGGTCCCTGTCTGTGTCTCCGCACCTCAGGATGGGTCTGTCTGCACGTCATCAACCAAAGCCCTCCTTGCTGGGCCTCTCCGCAGCATCTGGCCAGTGGGTGACACTCTCAGGAGTTTGGGACGAGGACAGCCTGGGCGTTTTTACGTAGTCAGCTCCTTCCCAGCCAGGAGCCAGGGATGGCATGGCCTTCTCCTGGAGAAACTGCTTCTGTAGCTCCTGACGGCCTCAGTCAGCTGAGTTCTATCTGAGGCCCCCATGGCTCATGGGAACCAGGGAGCTTATGGCCACTCCCTTCTCGGCTAAGCCTATCTGTCAGTCTCTCCTCTAGTCCCTCCACTCACTGTTACACAACCTCGCTGCACGCGCATGCGCGCCTGTGCGTGCCAGCTACCTCCTTTCGGGCTCCAGACTGACAGGCGCGTCAGCGAAATGGCATAGCCATGTGCAGTTGTGCAAAGCTGCTATCTCTGGTTGGACGATCATGGGATGCCCAGCCTCTGTGATTGCCTGGTTCTCCTGTAAGCAGGTTCAGGAGGGCAGCAGTCCCCGGCTGCATACATGACTGCTTTAGTCTGCCTTCCTTCGCTCTTCCCAAATGCTTAGCTGCAGCTAAGCAACTGCACTGTCAACTTCCACTAATCCTTCATTTCAAGAACCCTTGCGGTGCCAGCTGAGTCAGGCGTGCTCCTCGTACTCTGGCGGGGCAGATAAACCGCGACACCTAGCCCTCGCCGTGACTAATTCATCCCGAGCACTGCCATTAGCTACAAAGCCACACGAAAAACAATTTCCATTGATTCTAATGGAAAAGTGAGGATTTAGTTCACTTACAATCAAAATATAGAGTTTTCCAGAGAGAAACACATACCCACTGAGCAATTTAAACAACTTCACGTAAGTAATAAAACTTAGGCTGTGGACAGCAGAGCACACAGGACAGGGAGCCGCCTGGGTTCCTCGGCCTTGGGAAGCAAGAAGACAGTGACCCTGAGGACAGGACACCCATGAGGGGCATTCTTGGGAAGGTGACCAGGGTCACGTGACCCTCTACGCATTCATTTTATTGAATGGCTAAAGACTGTCATTCTTTTCTGTGCCTTTCTACTCCACCCACAATCTTTTTAATTTTGGATGATTATGATTTTCTTATATTCAAAGGACATCTAACTACATCAAAATAAAGAAGAGAGAATCATCTTTAGGGGAAAGCAAAGGCAGAACATGACAGTATGTTGAAAGCACAGCAGTGGCGTCTGTGCACACACAGGAGGACCCTGGAAGGTATTAAATGGCCTTTTTCTCTTTTAAAAACTTTTCCAGCCACCCAATTCAAGCACCAGGAGCTCTAACGCCTCTATCTACATGGGCACAGTATGTGCACATGCACACAAAGACTCAAACATACACCTGATTAAAACAGAAATTGGTTCCACAGAACAGACCTTTGAATGAGTTCTTTTTGAAGCTTGAGTCATTTTGTCATTTTGGTGTATATGAATTTATTTCCAGTCAGTCTTTTTCTATAAGTTGTCATAAGTGTACTCTGTTAGAAAGACACCAGATTCTACCAAAAACCGGCTCATACGCTACATCCATGGCCTTGGCTGTGAACCCGTGAGAGCAGCTGGTTTGTTTGGAAACACTTGGCCCTCAGCAATCACTGACTCTTATCCAGTCTTAACCACCAACAGTAAGTCCTGCATTACATTTCATGTATATGTATCATGTATGTAGGTACGTGTGTGTGTTCTCTCTGTGTGTATGTGTGTGTGAGTGAGTGGGGGGGCATGGGAGAGCCTAAGAAAGGGTTACAAAGGCCACAGAGCCCGATGACCGTGCTGAAGATGGAGGCAGAGACTGCTCGTACGCAAAGACGGACCCATCTTCAGGTGTAGCACAGGACAGGGCCATGTGGAGACTTCTGCCAGGGTTGGGTGATGGGCACGGCTGGATGTGGCTGTGTCAGAGGCAGTAGAAGCTGCGATCTGCTGTGAGCAGGACAAACAGCGCTGTGCACTTTTGCTGGCCAGAGTTCAGGGGTCAGCATAGACACTGCGTGTTAGGCATCTCCTTTCTCAGCCTGGCCCTTCCTGTGTAGTCCAGGTTAGGGGAGCACTTGGCGTACAGACGAGCGCCTGAATCTGCTGTTCCAGACATGCTTTGGTAAACGTTCCTGTCTCGTGCTGTGCTGGGTGTTAACTTGTCTAAGGAGATGGAGAATTGTGCTGTGTCGTCACTTACATTCCAGATGGAGTAACTCAGGGTACAACTGTTGTTTCATAAGACAGAGTGAACTCAATTATGGAGAGCAGACCTGGGCTGTTCTCAATTTTATCCCTTGTGATTGCTCTGTGAGGCCACGAGCCACAGAGCATGCACCCAGCACCCAGCACCCTCTGCTGCTGCTGCATGCACTGTATCTTCTTTATCCCACCTGGATTTCTTATCAATCTAAAGCTGAATTTTTTTCTTTAATAGATTTTGGCTTAAAGAAATAGATTCTACTTAACGCTCTAATGTTGGGGTTTGTTCCCACTTGGTCTCTTTATTACTGTATTTTTGGTCCCTATGTCTCTCCAGAGCTCCCATTACCAGGATTCGTGCTGCTTGCTACACTTCATTTGCCGAAGTTGGAGGCTGATACAAGGGGAAAGGAGACGATTGGACTGGGGTGCAGGGTGCGAAGACTCTCAAGGCATCAATAAAAAGTGTTTAAAGTTCTTTGCTTAGGTAGGGGTGCAGGCCTGTCCTCCGAGCACTCAGAGGTCGAGGCTCACGCCCAGGCTCAGGCTGGACTACGTCAGGCAAGCCTGATGTACACCGGAGGACCTGTCTTGAGAGACAGCAGGCCTGTGATGGTGCCACAAGTTCTAAGGTCACCGAGCTTGGGCCACTGAGAGTGCCAAGGCCTCTCGCTGCTAGGCAGTGCGATCCTAGAGACAGGTCCCAAGCTGCAAGTTTACTGCCATCTTATAGATGGCATCTTCGGCTACCGAGGCTCGCAGCGTGGGGTAGTTTACTCTTGTGTAAGGTCCACCTTGGTATTAGCTCCTTATCATATCAACGCCCATTCTAGGCTCCTATCTGCCCTCGTTGGGATTCTGAGTCAAAGCAAGAATGAATGTGCTGCCTGGGTTTCTATCAGCCTGACAGAAGCACCAGTCATCTGAGATGCGGGAACCCCAGGTGGGACACAGCCTCCTCATTCAGGCTCAGGAGACTGTAGGCATTCTCTTAATTGATGACTAATGTGGGACAGCACAGCCCACTGTGGGTGGTGCCACCCCCGGGCTGGTGTCCCATGTTCTGTAAGCAGGCAGGGTGAGCAAGCCATGCAGAGCAAGCCAGTGAGCAGCGCCCTCCACGGCCTCCGCATGGCTCCTGCCGTCTGTGTCTGCATGGTTTCCTGTGTCAGTTTTCCTCAGTGGACTGTGGCTCAGGATACATAAGCTAAATAAACCCTTTCCTTTCAGGTCGTGGTGCTTCATCACAGCAATCGTAACTCTAACTAGGACAGACAGCCATGCAGCAATGTTTAACAGACAATCAGAGACCGTGGAACAGTGAGTGACAAAATTAAAGATTGTTCACTAAGCAGGTGTGATGCCACACGGCAGTCATATAAATGAGCTCTTGCCTTTCCAAGGCAAGTGGAATCATATATGCCTGAAATATATATGATGCATGAAATTTGCTTCCAAATAACCTGTATGCACAGGAAAGTGGACACAGCTGCAGCAAGGTGCAAGGCGCACTCCATGAACAGCTGTGGGGTTTGATTTGCTGTTCTGGCTGTGTCTGTTCCCAGCGCCATGCCCAGGTTACCGTAACTCTCCAAATGACAGGCCGTAGGCTAGCTCAGATTATCTGTGCTATGAAACAGACACTGCTGAGATCACTCCCGGCTCCGAGTCTCACGCGTCTCCAATCAGCAGAGCCACGCTTGGGCTCAGCCAGAGGGCCGGCTCCCACGCACATGCTGCTGTTGGCATGATTCTCTTAGTGACTGTAGGATGGCGGGCTTCGGTTTCTCTGTGGTTGTTAGCTGCAGACCACCCTTCGTTCCCGGCTGCCACACACAGTTCTTAAGTCTGGAAAGAGGGGGTCTGCTCTCTGCCAACTAATCTCTGATCCACTCTCAGGAAACAGGCTGATGAAAACTGCTCAGGTTCAAGCCTGGGCCGCCTCTTGTGCAGAGCAGGATGATTTCCGGCCAGAGCCAAGAGCCCGATGTATTCTCAGGCCTTGACCCAGACGCTTGCTCTGGGCCGTGACCCTTCACTCCTTCCACTCGCTTGAATGGCACAGCAGACCTCGTTTTTATCCAATTGTTGAGTAAGATGAGGCCTTGGGGACAGGTAGCTTCTCTCTTTTATTTTTCAGGTCTGCAGATGGACTGGCATAGGCAGAACTGAATTCTGGGTCTGAAGCAGGAGCTGCCCAAGGTGAGAGCTCTGGAGTCTGTGTCCATTTCCATCCTGTCACAATCCTGAAAGTGTGTGCGTGCGCATGTGTGTGTGTTTGTGTGTGTGTGCTCTTCTGTATCTCGGGTTATCTAGTGTCATGACTAAGCTGACATTCAGAGCACACTCCTTGACTAAGACAGCACATGGGAGCTGAGGACACGGCTCAGCTGGCAGTGCTTTTCCAGTACGTGGGAGTCCCTGGGTTCAGTACCCAGCCCGCATGAACTGGGCATGGGAGCACATGCCTGTGATCCTGCTTCTCAGGAGGCAGAGGCAGCAGGAGCCCGGGGTCATCCTTGGCTATACGGTGAACCAGAGGATGGTGTGGGGTACACAGAACCTGTCCAGTAGAAAATAAAAGGCAAAGAAGGAATAAAAACCCCAGGCTGGAACGCTTGCTACTTCGTTCCTTCCTGCAAACCTCTTATTAGATGGCTGAAGTTATCCACACACACCTCCTGGGAGTTAACACACACCTCCCAGGACCCTTCCTCTGCTTCCTCCATATGTGTGGGAGTCTGGTTTCCAGACAGAGGTAAGACAAGATGGTGTTCATTGTGTGGAAGTGTGGAGACACCATGGCACTGCCACTGTCTCCTGGCACACCGGCCTTGGTGCAAGCTGCGGGCGTCCTGAGGAGCACGTGGCCCTGACCTGGGCAGACAGAGCCAGTCTTACCTTTCTAGGAGGCCCACAGCTCTGATTCAGAGGGAGCAGGACGTGTCTGTAACCAGAGAGCACACACTTCCTTCCCTTCCCTGTGACTCACTCCGTCAAATCCTCCCGGCACGCAGGCCAGGCGTGTTCTTCCTTTTGATTTACAGTTCTGTCACTGCTTTGTCTTTTTGTTTAAGTTCACAGATTTTAAAATGTTTATTGTGAAATTTGGTAAGGCTGTGTTGTCTACAGGAGTTTGCATAGTTGCGGCTTGTCTGATCTTTTCCTCTAGCTATAATGAAGGGGCGTGGGGCCTGGAGAGGGCTGTGACCTTTAGGGCTCATGACACATTTTTAAATGAAATTCAGGTCTGTGGCTAAGAAGTTTTTCCTCTCTTGTCATAAAGACACAAAGGAATCACATTTAGTGACTTCTGAGTATTTTATACATGCTAGAGATGACATGAGACGTTTATAAGAAGGGATTTTCCACATCCAAATGAAGCAGCCAAACCCGAGAAAATGTAAAAATGTCTTCCTATTTGTATGTGCTGCTAATTAAATATAAATCTAACTCTGGGCTTAAAGTGTCATACTCAGAAAGGTGATGTCCCCTTTCTGAAAACCCTGGGTTCCCCCGTCTTTCTGGTTCTGTGGGCAACCCTGGGTTCCCCTGTCGGCTCCCACAGTACCCAGGCCGGCCACCATCTCATCCGATGTGTCAGGGACCAAGAACTGTGCTCGGCCTTCGGGTTAGAATGTGGTTGGAAAGTCCCTCACAGGCTCATGAATTTAAACACGTGGGCCCCACCTGGTGGCTGGTGATGCTGTTTGGGAAGGTTGTTGAACCTTTAGGAGGCTGGGCCTTGCTGGAGGAAGTGCGTCACTGGGGCGGGCCTTGAGGTTTTCTAGCTGTGCCCCACTTCCGCTCACTCTGCTTGAGGAATACCCATGCAGCGTAACCCCACTGGCCTGCCGCTCCAGCCATCAAGCCTTCCTCAGCAGTGTGGACTTTGAAATCCCTTGGACTCTGAGCCAGAATGAACCCTCTCTGCTTACAGTGGTTCTTGTCAGGGTGTTTCATCACAGCAACAGCTGACTGTATAGACGGGCTGGCTTGTCGTCTATACAGAGTAGCACCGCTCAGAGGTCCCCTAGCACACCTGTGGCCCCTCCTTCTATGGAGCCCAAACTCATGCAGCCCATTTGGGGACAGGCCCTGCCTTCTCTGCTGCAGAGCGTGGGGTCTGGCTCTAGCTTCGGCACAGCGCTTTCCCCTTCACCCTGCCTTCAGTCAGGAGTCTGCCTGGAGTCCCCTGCTCTCCCTCAGCAAAGACTGCCAGTTCCAGCCTTCCTCAGTGAGACTGCTGTGACCCTGTCCTTTACCTAAAATTATAGTCTGGGGGCTTTGTTTGAGGATTTTGGTCGTCACTCTCTTGGTCTTGCACAGGGCAGCTTGTAACTTGGGAACACATGGTAGGCCTTCATTCCATGTTGTTTGCTTTTCTGTGAGCAAACTGTCATTATGGGCTTCCAAGGCTCCCAAACAGAGCTGCTGCGTGGTGAATCCAAGGCAGAGAAGTCATCCAGCTTTTGGCTCAGTCCTGCCTTGTCCCCAGATAAAGCCAACACTACCAATTCCAGAAGCAAACTCTCTGACAGTCAACAGAGTTTACTTACAGACAGCAGAGGGCCTGAACCAGGCAGCCTACCAGCGATTAGGTTGGTAAATACTTCCAGATAGAAAATAGCTTTGTGGATCTCGGTAGGCATGGTAGTTAATGCTCATCATCAACTGGTAAGATTTGGACTTGACCTACAATGTCAATGAAGCATTTCCAGAGAGGCAGGCCTGAGGAAGCAAGACCTACCTTCCAGTAGGCAGCCCAGAAGCCCAGAGGACTGGGGACAAAGTAAGGCCACCTTGCCTGCCCTGGCCTACTGCGAAGGAGGGCATCTCTCCCAGTGCTGGCACCACCATCCCCTGCTGGCATCAGGCGCCCATCTTTGGCTTTTCAGGGTGGACTCAGTTTCAGTGAGTTTCTAGGCCTTCAGGTGTAGATTCAGACATCTGGGACACTCAGGACCAAAGGACGGAACTGCTCCTGGGTTCTCAGCCCATTTGAGGTGCAGGGGGCCGTTGCTGAGCCACCTGGCCCCTGCGTGTAAGCGAATCCAGTAAGCCCCTCCCTCCCTGCTGCTCGTTTGGGGAACCCTCCTTGCACATCATCTCTTAGCCCAGCTGTCCTAATATGCAAGGGTCACACGTGGACTGTGGACCGAGACAGGCTTCACTGTGTTACAGTAAAAAAATGGAGACATTCTCGAAGGGTGCCCTGCACAGACAAGGCTGCTCAGGCCTCTCAGTGTCTGCAGCCTGGCTCCATTTGCAAACAGGAGTGAAACTCAACTTGAGCTGTTTCTTGTAAAAGTCTATATTAAAGAAAAACAGAATTAAGCTCAACCAATTGGAAGTAGCCAATAAACTCAGTTATGTAACTAGTAGGTTTATAGTGGGGCACAGCAAATAAGACAGCTTTACAGCTGTAAGCAGATACTCTCTTTGTGCCCCGTCCACACGCGCCTGTAAAAGCCTTTCTCCCGAGCTTCTTCACGGAGTTCCCAACCACAGGTGGTTTGGAGATGCTGAAGTCCTGAGTCATTGTTTGCTCAAAAACACTCTTTAAATTTTTATTGTGCCTCAATTTACCTTCTAACAGATGTGTTACAATAAGATTTAAAAAATAAAAGCAGACAAAAGAACATATTTGGCCCGTGGGGCATGGATTGCTGAGCCCAGACAGCTGGAATGGAGAACGATCTAAAGAGAATTTGGAAGATGAAAACAAACAGCCACAGTCAGGGCCCGCCCTTTGCTGAAGACCACGCTCAGAGCTGGAATCCATGCTGTCGAATGCCTCTAAGCATCACTCAGCTTTGGTTTATATGCAAATTCCACCCCCGTCCTTTTTAGAAACCATGGTCTGCTGGCCTAGCATCGTAAGGAGGGGGAGGGTGGCTAACTAGCATCTCTTTTCTTTCTGAATTCTGAGCTAACTGGCTGGTGTGTGCAAGCAGTGCCACGAGAAGATACTCCTCAGCTTGCCTTCTCCCTTTTCCTCAGTCTAGGACCCCAGCTATTGGGTGGGTCTTCTTTTCTTTGTTAGCTCTTTCTGAAGTGTTCCAAAGGTGTGTCTTCTGACAGATTTGTCTCCTCAGGCATTCCAAAGCCAGTCAAATTGGAGATGAAGATTAAGATTAACCGTCACATCTGGGCAGATGTGAGACAGGGAGCTTAGGAAGTCCCAGAATGCCTTGCCAGCCTGCTTGGCCTCCAGACAGGAGAAGGTGTTTTCTCTTGATTTAGGTCAGTTTATGTCCTGAGGGTGTAGATACAAAAAAGGAACGAGAACTCCATCACTGAAGCAGAACACCAGCAGGATCTGCAGGGTGAGTGAGTGACATCTGCACCTATTTTAAATCTCTATTTTCGGTACTGTGCTGTTGCTTCCCCAAAGACCTATGAGAGTCAAGAACATTCTGAAAACAATTTCCTTGAAAAGATTCCAGGTTCCTCCTCCGGTCACATGAAGTTTCAATGTCCACCGTTTCGGTTCTGCACTGTCAGGACCTACGTTCTTGCCCTCTGTCAGAACCCAAACAGGAACAGGCTGGTAGGCAAGCGCAAGATTATCCGGGTCAGTGAGCACTTCCCCTACGAGCTGCTGGATGTTGGGTGATGTCTTTGTGCAAACATCATCCTTGCACAGGCAGGTGCTGAGTTCTGTGCCAGGGCACATGCGAGTCAGGCTGGACTTGGGCACTGTGATTTTTATGAAGCGTCTCCCATCCCAAGGTTTTGTAAACATTGTTCTCCATCACCTTCTTATGGCTTTAATGAAAATCTGATGAGGCAGGATTAGGAGGTGGGGCTTCTGGGCCTAGAGAGGGGCCCAGGTGGTGACTAGAGAGGAAGTCAGCAGCCAGACCGAAGGAGGGCTAAGAACCAGCCACGTGGAGGAACTTAGATTAGCACAAACAGGACAGTGGAGTCATGAGTTACTTGGGAACAAGCCTCGCTCTAAGGCCTGTGTCATTGTTTGGGCGCTGGTGCCCCAGAGAAAGCTCCTTCTTACAGTAGATTTTCTCCATCACAGGCTTGGGTAACTAGTCAGTCACGTGTCCTTCCTTTCTGCTAACTTCCAGTCTCTTAAAGGGCCTGGGGGCCTGCAGACTCTCTGACTCCTTAGTTTTCTGATTTCTGGAGGAATGAGGGGTGGCAGGGCAGTGCCAGTCTCTACAGCACACCACCAGAGGCCCTGGAGGCCCCGGAAACTGACGACTTTGGTTATGAAGAAGATTGCTGCTAAATTCTTGTTTCTGAGGCTTCAAAACGGTCAGGAGGAATGAGGAAGATGGCTCAGCCCTTATGGGGGTGTGTAGCGCTCTTACAGGGCTTGAGTTAGGTTCCTAGAACGCACATCAAAAACACCTGTAACTCTTGCTCCTGCCCATCCAAACCCTTCTTCCGGCCTCAGAGAGCAACTGTCCTTACAGACACATCTACGTAGTTAAAAATAAAATCTCTTTTAAAAGGTCAGAAAAAAATAAATATAGAGTCTCCTTTAAAAAGGGAAAATGGAATAAACATTTTTCCTATTTTCCTTGGTGTCTTTCCTGGGAAGATTCTGTGCGGAATGTAAACAGGAAGTGCCAGCAATGCCACTCCCTCGGTGTAAGTTATTCTGTGGAAGCAGAATGCAGTCGTTATCATTAGCAGGGTTAGCTTTTGGGATTATGGTTTCTCTGACGTAGCTCAGCTCCGGCCTAGGTTGCATTTCTGAAAGCAGAATAAATGGACAGCTGCTTCCTCTTCAGCATCGTCCTGCTCTGTCCTGTTTGTTCGCGGCCGGGAACAGCACAGACTTCCCTAGAGCATTTCAAAGACCCAGGAGTGAGTGGGACGAGTGAGTGGGACGAAGAAGAAAAGAAGCGCTTGCCCTGAGGCAGTGCCGCCCCGGCCTGGAGAACACCGCAAGGACTGGCCGTCCCTGGTCCCGGGGCCTCCCCTTCGTGAAAAAATCCGAAAGAACATGTTTGTTCAGTGCGTAACTAGGACCAGGACCCAGGACCCAGGACCATTCCAGATTCATGCAATTTTCATTCCTGATTATCCCCTCAGATATTCCCACCTGTTACCCACCATCGTCATACACACTCACATGCACTCATATATTCACATACATATGCGCACACACACACACATATGCATACACACATGCATACATACACATGCACACACAGCACACGTGTGTACACACACATTCATGTATGTGCACGCACAAACACACGTGCACATGTATGTGAACACAGGCACATATACACGTGGACATATGCATGCACATTACTCACTTGCACATACATACTCATGTGTGAACACACACATGCACACAATGTACACATCACATACATATATGTTATATACATGCAGACACACTTTTCCCATCCTTGACTCCTTTCCGTTCATTGTAAACACTGCTTGTGCCTTGATGAACCTCTGCTGAGTTCTACTTCTTTCTCTGAATTAACTTTAGTACCAGAACCACATTTTGAAGTGATTTTTTTCTCAGCTTCTAAGAAGTCATAGCGACAATCCAGGTCCTGGGGCAGAGCGAGGAGTGACAGCAGCCTTGCCGCTTTCCTGAGGCTCCCGGACCGTGCAGAACATCAGTGTCAGGGGTCAGAACACGGTCCTTGGCACGCCTGGCCGCCCCAGGCCACTGTGGCTCCTCTGTCTGGCAAAGCTGAGGCTGCAAAGCCGGGGTGCTTCCCATTGGGCCTTACGCAAGCGTGTCTCAGCCGGTGCCTGTGGTCTGCTGAGATGTGAGGTGCTGGTGAAGGATCATTGTGCTAGGCACAAAAAAGCGTCCTCTCTGACCCTGTACCTACCCTCCTCCTCTTACAAAATTAACAGCTGAGGCATTACTCTCCCCTCTGTGACACATGCCCAGACACGATTCAAGAAGACCCCTTTGGCTCCGTCTCAGAGGTTTCTCTCCATGGTCACTCGGCCCCGTTTGTTTCTCCGTGTGTGATACGGCACAGCTTCATGATGGAGGCGTGCAGTGGGGCGGAACTGCTTACCACATCGAAGAGACAGGCAGGAAAGGGCCGCCCTGGCACACTGGCCAGAGCACCTCCCCCTTGCACAGATCCCGAGCACCACTAATGGCCACTGATGAAGTGAGCACACACGTCAAAGGTGCCACCAGCTGAGGATTAAACCTTCAACACATGAGCCCGTCGGGGACATTCAGATCAAACCACAGCTGATCTCCAGGGGCTTGAAATCGCTGAGTGTGCACCACACTTCCCGTCGGCTTTGCTAAAGGGGTATAAGCAGCAGTATTGGAAGCATCTTTCCTTAAGTTTCCACAAAAGAGCTGTTCTTCTCCCTGGTGGCTGCAGTACGGTCAGGACGCAGACAGCCATGAGAATAAGGAAAGTGACCTTCCTGGGTCAGCTTCAGTGAGCTTCTCAATTTTATTCGGGGTGAACACAGGCTCTAGAGTCTTGGGGAGTGGATGGAGGTTCACAGGCTAGGAGTGTACTATTGGCTGGCCTAGCAGTGCCAGGGCTGCTTCATTTGCATTTGGCAGCACTGTCCTGTAATGTGAGGGGGAACACAGAACCCAATTATCCTGTGGGCATCGGGGACAGCATCTGCAGGGAACTGTGTTGAAGGTCACATTCCAGATGTGGTTAAGGCATCTGTACCTAGAGACACGCTCCAGATGAGGTCAGGGGAAGACAGGAAGTCCTGCTGACAACGGGAGTCCTCCATTCAGCGCTGAACTCAGGGCTGGCCCTTCGTGGTGGACTGCAACCTTAGGAGCAGGGCTTCCCAACAGGGTTTAAGACAGTATGGAGACGGAGAAGGGTCTTTTTCCTTCTGGAATGGGTCAAGTCTTTATTTGGTATTGAACATCTGGGATTTTGTTTAAAAACAACAACAACAATACACACACACACAGCAGAAACAAAAGCAATCACAAAGATGACAGTGGACTTGTGTGCAAAGGAACTTTACAGCCTCAGTTCTTATTGTAGAGATTTTTCTTTTGTTTTCTTATGTAGCTGTATATAGCTGAGGCTGACCTTGAACCCCTGGTCCTCCTGTTACTGATGAGATTACAAGCATGTGTCATTATACTGGCTGTGCTGGAGTTTGAAGCCCGTACTATCTTTAACACACTTGTACAGAGCACCACTTTTGCCACTAATCCTAAAGCGCCCTTTCTGTTACAGACCATCGCCTCTACCAACAGTTCTGCAGCTGCCATTCATGGCTCAAGAAGACACCCCCCACCTACAGTGTGGGCACGAAGCCCTTGCAAGCATGCTTAGCTGCCTTGTCAATCAACCAACGCCCCTCCCCAGCCCCTCCTTCTGGTGGAATCCTAGCTCTGCTTTAGTGTTCCAGCCTCTGCCATCCAGAATCACACACCCAGCGGCTCCTCCAAACCCAGAAGGGTTATCTCAACACTGAAGTCAGAACTCTACCACAACTGGACTACAATCAGGCTTTGGCCAGTATCAGTGCTGGTTTCTCTCTGGAGAGAGGACTTCTTTCCAGCCCACCACCCCAGCATCTAGAAGTTCCCCGCAGCGCTCACCTCTTAGTCCCCTTTGCTATCTGAATCCAGTGACCTGTGTCTTCCTGGGGCAGATGAGGCCTTAGAGCCCCGTCATTTTCAGGACCCTGATCAGGCCTGAAAATTACCCACACGGCCCCGGGCCAGGTGTGCTTCGGGGGAGCTTAGCCTTGTTGGCAGCCTGTATCCTCCTGTGTGGAACCACACATCACAGCTGGGAGGGCACAGCCAGAGCGCCACCTGTTTCCTGAACCCAAGACAGGTGCCCCGGGAAGCAGGAACCGTGCTCTGCTTGGCACCTCCTGCACATGTAGCATCTGCCTTTGACCCCAGGTCCCAGACAATCACACTGCAATTACTCATGTTGTGTTTTCAACACTTCACCCAGAAGAGCAAGGCCTTGGCCTAATCATGGCTTCCCTCTTCATTCCTGTTGTATCAAAAAAGTGTGTATTCTTAGTAGAGTGCCTGGTGAGTGTGTGGGTTCTGTCAGAAGACTAAGCAGTTAGTAACAGGGCTGTGAATTTGGGGCTACTTGGCAACAGATAGGAACACTGAATATAGAAAAGTCTGAATGTTTAGAGACAGGGTCATGGAGTCATAGCCAAAAAGAGGTACTAGAATTTATGTAACTTCATCTTTTAAGATACAGCAATGTAAAAAGAGATTTGTGAACCCTCACCCCTTTAGGAAGGGAGCCTGAAACTCAGAGACTGAAAACAACAGCTACAAAGTGATGGTAGAATCACCCAGTGTGTGTGTGTGTGTGTGTGTGTGAGTGAGTGAGAAAGAGAGAGAGCACTTGTATGTGTAAGCATGTGTATGAGTGTTTGTTGGTGCTTGTGCACTGTAAGTGCAGGAAATAAACACAGACAGATGACTACAGAGAGGACCTCGCTCCCAGGCCCCAAGCTTTAATTCAGGAGGTTGTGGCTTCCATCCTCTGCTCCGTCCTTGGGTGGAGGAGGTCAGCTCTGGCTGTGTGAGCATGACACATATTTCCTTCTGGCAACAATCAGTTTCCTTTTTCCAACTCCGTTCTCCCACACACCCTCTGATAAACAGTCTGGTGTGGAGGGAGCACTCAGCAGGAAGGGAGGGCCTGGCTCAGATCTGACAGTCTGGCCTGCTCTCAGCCCTGGTGGTGGCAAGCCCACTGAAGATTAGTAATTTATCCACCTGGTTCCTAACCGCCTGTCTATGTTGTTGGAATGAATCAACACACATGCACATTCGTGCACACACATACGCACAGGCACACACACACCATGTTCCTCCCAGATCCTTAACTGAAAATCTGAGCCTCCAGCAGCCGACGTGCACAGCTCTGCCATCTCTAGGGCCCACTGTGCAGCTCATTCTGGTTTATTGCCTTGTCAAGGGGCGGGGCTGTGGGGGGCTGTGGCGGGCTGTGGCCATCAATCCGTGTTTGTCCCTAACTAGGAAGAACACAGAGGGACCCTGGCGGAGTCTTTCCTCAGGACGAGCGAGCGCCCTCCTCTCCATGCGGGGTGAACAGAGAGACACTGAGGAGACCAGAAGGGAGGTGTGAGGCGCTCACCCGGAAGTATGGGCACTCGGGAGCCATGCTCAATCCAGACATGTCTGAGAAGTGACGCAGGGTCTCGCTGGCTTTGCACGCCTGTACATTTGCTCCCTCGGGGAGGGCTCAGGCCGGGCAGCTTTCCACCTGCACTTAACAAGAGCGTCCGCCGCTCCTGAGTGTGACAGGCACCAGGGAGAGAGGGACTCGAACCACTGCCCCAAGCTCAGCGTGAGCGAGGCGTACACTGTCCCTCACGTGTGCGTGTGCGAGCACTCAGAAACACAGGACTGCGCACCTCTCCCGAGGGCTCCCGCCTGAGCCGGGAGGGAACCGGGTGGATAAATTATCAATCTTCCGTGAGGTCTGGAAAGAAAGTCTACGGGATCTGTTGAAATCACTTGTCAAAGGTCAATTTTTCTTGAGGTCTCCTTCCGGGGGAGAGAAAATATGGCGCAAGGTTCCCTGGGCTCGGGAAGAACGAGGCCTGAGGAGAGGCTCAGCCTGCTTCCCGTGTGCGCCTGTGTGAGAATCTGGGCGCACTCAAGGGGCGTCCCCGACGCGGCCGGCGCGCCCTGCCCCGCTCTGCGGGGCTCCTGTCCACGGGAGGCAAAGACACCCAAAGGCTCGGCTCTCCCCCGGGCCGCCCGGCACCGGAAGCGGGGAGCCCCGCGCAGGCGCGGTGGCCGGCGAGGGCGAAGCTCGCGGGACGGTGGAAGCGGCAGCCGTGCGCTCACAGGCTGACCCGTGCCCTGCTCTGCCCTGTGAACGTCTCTCCAGAAGGACCACAGAAGGTCTTCCGGCGCCTCCGAGTGTCATCCCAGACCAGCCACCCTTGGGCGCTTCCCCGGCCTCCGGGAAGCAGTGGTTCCGACCTCCGAAGTCTGACCGCGCTCGACGTGGCGGGCGCACAGGCCAACCCCAGTCCTGGACACGAAGATCCTGGCTACGAACAGGTGCCGCCAGTCTCTGCCTCATGAGAACCTGTTTAGAAATGCAGAAATTAACCAATTCCCAGGTGTCTCGCTGTGCCTTGTCCGCTGGACAGTAGTGTAAGCGTCGGGGCCTTCTCCTCCGTTTTGTCTGACTGGCGCAGTTTGCAGCTGAACACAAAGAGCCAGGGAGCCTAGAGCTGGAGCAGGCGCCAGGACCAGCACCCCTTCCGGTCACCCTGGCCCACCTCTCACGGTAAACCGCGGCACAGTTCGTACTGGATTTTATTGTTCTTCCCACTGAAACCGAGAACTACGTTACAGGTGTGACTGCTAACTGGAGTAGAATTACAGCCTCCCCACTCTTGACCCAACTGATTCCCAAGCAAATTTTGTCCTTTTCTTACGAATTTCAAAACAGAAAGAATGAATCAGCCTCATGGAAGCATGTGGCATTGTCTAGATCTCTAAGAAGAACTCAGGACAATGTGCTGTTTCAAACGCAGTAGAGGAAATAAAGTTATGTCACCTCCATCTTTCCTTCTAGCAAAAACATTCTGTGCACTTCAACATGAATCATCTAAAGAGTTATTAATTTGAAGTGCTGGAGTTATGGTTCTGAGATAAAATATTTTCCTGGCTTTTCATTCCCAGCACAGCCTTAAAGGAAATAAAAAGTAAACAGATAAAATAGCAAAGAACAATCAAATGAAAAAACCAACTTGTCAACTTGAACTTAATCTAATATATGGGTTTTTTGGGGGTTTTTTTGTTTTGTTTTGTTTGAGACAGGGTCTCAGGTAGCCCAGGCTGGCCTCAAACTCCCTCATGATGGAACCAGAAATGACCTTGAACCCATTAGCCTTCTGAATATACCTTTTGACTGAGATGGTTACAAGGATTTGAGATTACAGGTTCCACCGGCTTTGTGCAAGCTAGGCAAGCACTGAAATACAACCGTTAATATCTGTACTAATGATGGGATCACAGGAAGCCGCATTTTTCATGATGCCACCACTAAAATGCCTGGGAACCAGAGAGAATTGTGTCATCAGAATTGTATACTATAATCACCAACCATCCTTGGAGGCTTCTTGTATTGATTCATTCAGTAAACACATGGTTAAGAGAGTCTGCAGTTCTAGAACCCACGTGGCTGCTGAGACAATTTACTTTTCTGACAACTTGAAAGGTTTGATCTTTCTGGCTTAAGTAATAATTCCCCTGTGCTCTGCTCTCCCAAAGTAAAAGTTGTTTGTAAGTTAAGGGGTGTTAAAATGGGGACAAAAATAATATGAGAACTGCCAGGAGACAGGAGTGCACAAGCATGGACACACACACCATGAAGGAATGAAATAGTTGTTTGATAGAGGAAACGTTGAAAATGTTCCTGCTTGGCGGAGGTGTTCTTGTGTTGAGGTGAAGCTGCACTATCTACCCACTGGCAAAGGCACCATGTTCCAACTGTGTGGCGTGAGGAAACTGGCCTCCCTGGGAGATAGCTGGAAGGATGTCACTCAATGTCCAGTTTTAGAAACAACCCTAGGAGCTGTGTCCTCCGTGAAGGCTCGTCCTGTGAGCACATCTGAAGACAGGTCTTTAGGGAAGGATTGTGGCTGAATGAGGTTGTGAGGGTTGGGATGTAATCAGCAGCACTGGCCCTTTCAGAGCTGTGCTGCGCAGTCCCGAGTTCAGGCCCCAGCACGCACGCGCCTGTGGGTGGAGGACATGACGGGCACAGCGACCTGCCTACAGCGCCAGCAGACAGACTTGGCCTCTAAGGGCTCAGCTGAGAATAAAATGGAGAGTGATGAAGGGAATTTCCAGATTTCAGGTTCAAGCGTCTACAGGCACCTCACCCATCTGTGCCCACACGTGCATACACATGAAAAAGAGAAAAAGGAAGAGCAACAGCTGACTGGTCCATTTGCCTATTTTGTGCCCAGGGGGATAGTGCCGGTCACCTACAGGTGGGAGAGATGGCAGCACCTTCGCTCTGGACTTCACCTGGTGAAGGTGAGTTCTCGCTGGAGCTGTGACACTTGCGATGCAGGCTGAGTTAACACAGACCCCCACGGCCCCCTTTACCAGAGACTCCTCGCGCTTTAGACCCCAGTGTGCAACCTGCCTTCATTTCCCCCTTCTCTCTGTTCTCTCTGTCCAACTTGCCCTGTCTAGAGCAGACCCTGTTTTCCATGAGGCCAGATCAAGTGTTCACAAATTATGCCAGACTGGGTTGCAAAATCTCGCACTCTCTACCTTCACTAGCAGCTTGGGAGCTTCTTGCCTGACAGAGCATCTTACCAAGCTATCTTCATAAGCCAGGCTTACAGCTCAGCTCCTCTTTCATGAACTGTGGTATCGTAGCCCAGGCTAGGCAGCAACAGGCTTGGACTACCTGTTTCTCTTTCTTCTATGCCACTGAGGAGGGAAGCAAGGACTGCACCCTACAAATCCTCACCCCAAGCAGGGTGTAACATACACGTTAACTGATACAAAGATAGTGTATCTTTACACCTTAAAGAGAAATTTGCATATTGTGTCTGACATTCCATTTAGTACATGACTCTTCCTATGAGGAACTTAAAGTTTACTTAGAGAGGTCAGACATAAAATTGAAAACTGCTGCAAAGCATTTCTGGATTTCGTAGTTGCTTATCGCCCAAAGGTGTCTAAAAACTGGCTGCATGAATTTTCCACTTGCTAAGAAAGAACATCCACCCACTGGACCAAACCCACTCGCCTGTTTTTTGCTATGGGAGGTGCAGGTACAACCCAGGGGAAGGTCTTGTTCCCAGGAGCATGGGAGAAGGTCTTGTTCCCAGCAGATAAGCTGCACTTAACGATTGAAAGGAAGGGAGTGAACGCACTAGTCTTCCTGGCACCAGAAGGGGGAGAAACAAAGGTGTTTTTATGAATGTTCGAGCCACTCTGGATGAATGGTCATAAACGGATGATGACGACTATTTATGAAGGCTTATAGTCTGTAAAAGTAAATGGTTTTCCCTTTTTGGTGTATGGCTGGCGAGGGTGACTTTGCCCATTGATGGAGAAGGTTGCTGCTTGGTTTGGGGTTGCTGACCTCTGGCGTGATTTCAGGCATCACGCTGCTGTGCTATGTAGGGAACTGTGGGCTTCCTGGGATGACTGAAATAGAGATGCCCATTGGAAAATGCAGCGTGTGAGGTGAGGAACTACTGAACACAGCAGCATCAGGAAACATGATCTGTCCTGGAGGACAGCATTACACCTCATGCTGAAGGGGTTTTGTATAAAAAGTAACAGGAAAAATAAAAAGCAAACATGTCACTAAGACCCCACTTTCCCAGGTCGATTTTCCTAATTTTCACAGCTGACTTTCTTATCAAGCTGCCAGTGACTCAGCCTTGGGAGCTCTCCTTCCTGCCCTGCCCCGGAACCCTCCCACTGGAGGGTCACAGAGAAGGTGGGAGCGGGCGGTGTGGCTGCTCTAGAACTTTCTGTGCTGTGTTTTCCTTGGCAGTTTTCGTAAGAGCAGAAGGGAGTTGAGACTCACTTCTCTGCCAAAGGCTGCCCCTGAGTCAGAAGGACACAGCAGGTTCAGCTAGCTGAGCCGGGAAGTTAGTGTGGAGTAAGACCACAAAGGGGTAGAAAAAGTGAAGCGCTCTAATTGGATATAGAACTTAATAGAATACTCACTAGTCTGCAACAAGGATAAATGATATTCTGTGTTTCTAATGCAATGTTTAAGCTCAGGGCACCAGATTTAAAATTTTTAGTTAAGAAGAGATGGTATGCTTGTCTCAGGCCCTTCCTGGGGAACTGGGAACAGGGATGCTGTGCACATATGTGTTTTGCTTTCAGTTGTATCATGATTTCTCGCCTTGCTCAGATACAGAAGTGTGTTTCCCTGGGTTGACAGAAGGGCCACGTCTTCCATCAGCCCTCAGGCTTGCCTGACTGCCATGGCATTGAAGTTTAGCACTGTCATCCACTGGGGACAGGGAGCCCGGAAGGAAGCATGGATGGGTCCATGATTGGGTCCAGATGTGTAGAGAGCCAAGGTTCAGATGCCATTACAAGATGGCGCCGGCATCCAGTCTCTGTACTGGTAACAACCTCTAAGAGCACATGTGCGGGTTGCAAAAGCGCGCCAAGCCACTGCCCCACCCCGGGCCGTCAGACGGGTATGAGTAAGCAGCCAATCAGGGTATGACACGTCACTCCACGTCACATAAGTGCCGTCGGGGCTTATTTAAGCAGCACCATTTTGGGGCCTGGGGTCTCCTCCTTTCATTGCGTAATAATAAAGCCTGCTGCAGAAGGATCCTGTCGTCCGTGTGCGTTCTTGCTGGCGAGACGGTTACGCGGGTCACAACACAGATGCAGAACAAAAGTTAGAATTTTGAATGACAACCTCAGTGCCTCTGGTCAGTGACTCAGGCCTCCGAGAAGAGCAGGGATCTTTGTTACAGTTATTTTTATAAAACTGTGTTTGTTTCTGTTTTTCTCTTAACCCGGGTATCACACAAATGATTGAGACTTTTATATTTGTTTCTAACACGTCACAGCACAACAACCGAGCGGTTATTACTCTGTTCTTAACTTCTAAGCTAATCTGCTTTCCTCCCAGCATGCATCCGAGAGATACCTGCACTTTATTTCTTTTCTGCTCCAGCTCCTCTCCTCTGATGTCTTCTAGACCTCTGCCCTTGGCCAACTCTCCTACTTTTTCCTCCAACTCCTCCTCCCCTGGCTGGCAGGAAGTCCAGCCCTATTCTCTCCCATTCTCAGACATTAGCTGGTCAAGATTCTTCATTGGCACATCAGGGGACAATTCGGGAGCAGTGTTTATACAACTTTGAGACAGGAGATTATCAGAACAAGGCTTGCAACTAGATATGGAGGATACAGAAATCAGCATTCGAATTACACCATAACTTTATGCCTTCAGTACTTCATTATTAAAGATATTTTTATAAAGTCAAAGAAAATAGCAGCAAATCAAACATGTTATCACATTAAACCTTACATTACAAGGTTTGTGTGCATATGTGTGGCGCATATGTCCAGTTGTGGGTTATATATGTCTGCCATGTGACTGTGGTATATGTATTACATGTGTATTATATGTGTGTGTAGAAGTGTTTGTGTGCTGTAGGTGTGTGTTGTACATGTGTTACATGTGTGTGCTGTGTGTTTATATGTGCGTTGTATTTATTGCTATTTGTATGTATATGTGTATATGTATGTGTATGTATTATGTCGATATGTGTGGTGCAAATTTGTCTAAGGGGGGTGCAGGTGTCTTCTTCCGACAACACTCAACCTTACTGCCTTGAGCCAAAACCTCAATAAAGTAGAAGCCCATCCTTCTGGCTAGGCTGGATGTCCAGCTTCTGGGATCTGCTTGCCATGCAGCCATTCCCACGTTTTTATGTGGATTTGAACTTAGATCCATACACTTGCACAGGAAGCCCTTGTACCCACTGAGCCATCTCCCTAGCCCCAAGGTCTAGGTTTTTGATAGACAATTCTTCCAAATGCCAAGCGGTAGATTACACATCTGTAACCCCAGCCCTTGGGAGACCGATACAGGAAGGCTGTGAGCAAGGGGCTATTCTGGGTGATATCTGGGGGGTCAGATCAGCCTTGGCTACAAGGCCAGACCCTCTCTCAAGCAATCTTCTGATGCTCACTATCCTCGTATTATTAAGGATGTTACCAGATTGGAAAAGATTGTACATTGATGTTAAACAGGCACCAAGAATTCCCAGAGGAAGGAAATGACTGCAGAGCTGCTGCTGAGTTACCCCTGGGGGCACAGGAACGGCTGTCTGGTTGCCCAGATGGGGAGCCCAAAGCAGACCAAACAGTGACCAAGGTTCAGCTTAGTGAGCAATGAGGTTGTGTAGGTCACCCTGCCTCTGCCCTCCCTCCAACTCTAAGACTTGGAAATATCCCTCTTCCCCCTCCCCCCACAGTTATTGGCCATAACTGTGTTTCAGAGTTGATGGCTTCGGGCATGCTGTTCTTCTCCATTAGCTCACTGCACATACATGCTCCAGAAGCCATACAAAACCCTCCCCTCCACCAACCCTCTGCTGTCCTTCCTGGTCAGACACAGCCACCATTCTGTTTCTCTCCTCTTATGTGAGGTTTGTTGCATGGTGTGACTCTGTGGTATTCCTTGGTTCCTCGCTGCCAAGGTGTGTGTGTGTGTGGTTACAGTTTTATTGTGGCTACTTAGAGGAATATGGGTGAGAGGTTACTTACAGGAGCAGAAATGACTTGGACAGCACATCACCAAAGTCCACCCCAGCACGGTGACAGCTCACAGATCCTGGAAGCCTGGGGTGCACTGCACAGCCTGTGGGTGGATTAGCAGCCTGAAGGAGTCCGTGTCCACTAACTCAGTTGGCCTGAGGCTTACAGGCACCTATGCTGGTCTCTGCTTCTTCCTGGTCCCTGGGCCTGTCTGAAAGTGACTTTCAACAATCTTTAACTGCTGATATATTCTTGGAGAGGAAGAGGTCTCGTGGATCTGGTCAGTTTTAGGAACTTCCTGGAGCAATTTTGAGATGTTTACTTCCTGATTTAAGAAGAGAATTTCCCTACGGGACGGAGTGTCTCACTTCCCCTGTTGTTTCAGTTCCCTGTAACATCCTGGCTTAAAAAATACCATTGTTTCACTTATCTTCCCATATCCTGTATCTTATGAAGTTTCCTCCAAGATGCAAGATTTGAACCTTGGAGGAAGCCAGTATGCAAGAGAATACAGCTGGTTTCTCACCATCTTATAGCTGGTTTAGGTCCCGACACACCCATCAGAGCTGGGAATGCTACAGGGGCAGTGAGTGTAATATTCTAACAGCGACTCCACACAGCCTAGCAGTAGCACAGACATGTCCCACCACAATCTCCTTCTGAATTCATGGCTTCCAGAGGCAAAGCTCACTGCTGCTGTCTAGGGCTGTAACACAGCGGCTTGCTATGGTTTTCTGTTCTCTCATTTTTCTGTTTATACAGTCTCACTGTGTAAGAGGCCATGTTGTCCTGTAACTCATGATCCACCTGTCCCAGCCTCCTGAGTGCTGGGATGACAGATATGCCTCTCCATGGCTGTCAGAGCATAATATTATATATACCCCTAGCCTGAGAGAAAATCCAAACTCTAGATCCAAAGTGTGTTAGCTCAAGTGTGAGTTGCTTTTGCAACAATATAGCAATGAAAAGCCATAAGCCAGGGACTATCTGTAATGGGGAAAGTCTAGAAGAAGAAATGGGATGCACACTGAATAATCTTAAATGCTGATGAAAAGTTTTGATTTTTTTACTCTAGCAGACATTGTTGTAATATATCTCCTGGCCATTAGGAAGGCTAGAGGACTGTGGATTTGATGGATGAAATTTGAGTCTTGGTTGGCATTTACTATCAAATTAAAGAATAATATTTCATATCCAAATTTTTGTTTTATCATTTCTAATCAGAATGGCTAGATTTGGAATTACCATAATAATTACAAAGGTTGTTGCTGAAGCCCAGTAAAGCTCCATCTCCTAAGGTTCACAGACTTCCAAGACTGTGCTGGCAGCTTGGAAGAGTCGGCTCACTGGAAGCAGGCCCACGGGCTTCATAGCCTGGCCCTTCCTGGTTCTCACTCATGCTTTGCTTCCTGGCGCGGATATGGCCATCTGCTCATACAGTCATTCATCCATTGCAACCAGTAGTGTGTCGTAGCTTGTTTCAGCCTGACGGGACCTTACCAGCTGGCCGCCCATTCTTGCTGTCATGCCTTTCCTCCATGGTGGACTGTCCCTCGAATTATGATCTGAAGCAAACCACCTTTCCCTCAATTCGCCTTTGCCAGGTCACAGCAGGGAGAAAGGTGGCTAATGCTGCGCTTGTCAGGTGGCTGAGGCCAGAAGGCAGTCCTCACATCCAGACACTGATGGATACTGAAGAGCTATGGAAGCAGGATGATGGAAAGAGCATCTTAAAAGCAGGCTCAGGAGAAGGTGACAAGGCAGTGTGGGCCACAGTGGGCAGGCCGCTACCTTCAGAAGAGCGAAGGGAAGGGAGCCTTCCTTGCGCCCCCAGCTACTTCAGCCCTTTCTGGATGCATGCACCACCTGAAGGCAATGACTTAGTTATTTCCATGCCACTATTGGGGGACCACTGATAGGCTCGCACGAACTTTTGCAGTCTGACAGGGCAGCTGGCTAGAACATCGTGTATTCTCTCAGCCGGGCTCATCGTTACCCTCCCCCCTCCCACCCCGACGTTAAGCTCTGGACCTTCCATTTTCTGTAACTTTGCCTGAGGTACTAGTCTACAGTCTTTCAGCTAGTGCAGTAAGACCCAAGGTCAGGACACGTGGCCACCTCCCACCTGCCCAGAGACTGACTGCGTTTTCCTGTAGAACTGCTTTGCTTTTCTTCTCTCCTGAGTCCTAACTTCCTCTGTGGGGATCCCTTACCCAGGAAGGACTGCTCCAGTCACTCCAAGGCCCTTTTCCTCATGTCACCATATTTTTATGGTTAATAAACAGCACCCATTTGTTTTTATTTTCATTTTATTTTTTTTATTGATCCTAGCCCTCAGTTAGAGAGACGAGAACTTCATTGCTGTTGTTCTGAGAGGCCTTTTTTAAATTTATTATTAATTTATGTATTTACTTTACATCCCGATCTTAGCCTCCTTCCTCCCTTTCGGTCCCTCCCTCCCACCCTCTTTATCTCCCCTCCCCTTGTCCTCAGAAAAGGAGGGCCCCCCACTAACCGACCCCAGCACATCAAGTTTCATCACAACTGAGCTCACCCTCACGCACTGAGGCAGGCAACAGAGTCCAAGTCGTAGACAGCACCTGCTCAACTTGCTAAGGAACCCACATGATCAAACTGCCCATCAGCTACATATGTCAGGGGGGCCTAGGTCCGGTCCACACATGCTTTTCAGGTTGGTGCTTCCATTTCTGTAAGGCCCCATGAGTCTAGGTTAGTTGACTCTGTTGATCTTCTTGCAGCATTCTTGTCCCTCTGGGTCCATCTAGCCTTCCCTCCCACTCTTGCACAGGGCTCTCCAAGCTCTGCCTGATGCTTGGTTCTGCCACATTCACAGGTAGGAGCCAACCTTAACCGTTCTCTGGGAGGCCCTACCCAGCAGCTGATCAGATCAGATGCCGAGACTCACATGTCACCACTTTCTACCGAAACACTGATGAGCAGTGGTACTCTGCTGGCCTGGATGGAGTCTGTTTCTGCCCAACACTCTCGGGAATAATTACCCCTGCGGACATTTGCACTTCACTGACTGGGAAACCTAAAGAGGAAACTCTTCACCAGGGGTTTTGAAAACGGTGTGCTAGTCCAGTGTGAGTTTTGAAGAGACCTTTGGTGGGGGTGCTTCATGAAATGATGTCAGAGAAATTAAAATCAGAGTATTAAGGAATGACATTGAATAACAGACATTATGGCTCATGTCCATAACTGCATTCAAACTGTTTCATAGAATTATGGGTTTTATGAAATTTATTTATCTATTTTTGTGCATGGTGAGCCTGCATGAGCATGCATGAGCATGCATACTGTGTATGTATGATCACATGTGAACATGTATGAGCATGTATGAGCCTGCATGAGCACAAGGGCACAGAGGACAGAAGAGGGGGGTCAGAGCTGATGTGACAGTAGTTTATGGAAAACCTGGCTTCTTTTTGCTAAATTAATTTATTTTTTTATTCACTTTACATCCTGGTTGTAGCCCCATCCCTCCTCTCCTCCCAGTCCTGCCCTTCCTTTCCCCCTCCCCCTCTTTCCTTAGAAATGCAGAGCTCCCTTTTCATCCACCCCAGCTCATCAGGTTGCATCAGGACCGAGCACGTCCTCTTCCCCTGTGGCCTGGCAAGGCAGTCCTGTCAGGGAATAATGATCAGGAAGCCAGCAAGTGAGTCCATGTCCAATGCAGTCCCCACTTCCCTTACTAGAGGACCCTCAGGAGGCTTAAGTTGTCCATCTGCTGCATCTTTGTAGGGGGCCTAGGTGCAGTTCCTGCGTGGTCCTTGGCTGATGCTTCCATCTCAGCGGGCCCCTCTGGGCCCTGGTTAGTTGGCTCTGTGGGTCTTCTTGTGGCGCTCCTGTCACCTCCAGGTCCTTTTCTCTTTCTTCCCACTTTTCCACATGACTCCCTGGATTCTTATGTATTTGCTCGGGTCTTACATATTTGCCCAGGAACTGTTCTTTACCTCCAAGCCATCCCAGCCTCAAATGCTGTGTTAAATGTTATATGTAATTTTAAATTGAACATGAAACTAGGCCAATGTAAGACGTTGATAATAGAAGAAACTGTGCATAGCAGGAGAGTAATATCATAAGGGCTGAGTACTTTCTACTCTGTGTTTAATACCGGAAGTTGGCCTGATGCACGAAACCTAGTCACTGACAACGCCTCAGCAGCTTTGTGAGGTAATTCTCACCTGCAGAAGCCAAGAGCTGAGTGCAAGGCCCGAGCTCACCATGCTCACAAGTTTACCCCTTCCTTCAGGACGAATGTAAGTCTTTTCACACCTGCTACATAGGTGCTGGACATGCCAGAGTTAAAAAAAAAGAAAATAAGCCACCAACCAGTGCTCAGCCAGGGTCAGCCTGTGGCTGCAGGCAGATGTCCTTGGGTTTGCTTTTTACTTTAATGCGGGAACCTGACAAGCCGTGGGCCCTTTCAACCCAGGTAGCACTAGATAACCAAAGTGGAGTGCTCTTCCCTCTGACACGTAGAGATGTCCTGTGCACACAATGAGTCATCCCCAGACCAGGCATGCATCATGGGAACAGCACTGGCACCCGCAGACAAGCCTCCATGTTCCTGATGGATGGCGCGGGAGGCACTGGAGACCTGTGATGCTTCAGAAAACGCCTGGCGTTTGACACAAGACCATTTCTCCAAAAACCTCCCTTCTTTCTCAGTGTGGTAACCATGGACTCTCTCCAGGGTGACTTTGGCACTCATTCATCCTCTGAATTCCGCTAATGGGTGAGGGTGGGAAAGAAGGGAAGACACTTTTTCCTTTTTGGTAAATTAAATTAAAGTAAATTTAAAATCTATTTATGTAGATTGAAATCCCAAGCTAAATAAAAACCCTGGTTGTGTGCATCAAAAGCCAACTATTTGGTAAATGCAAAAGCAGACATGTGTTGTTTTTTTTTTTTTTTCTCTTTTGAAAATGAGCTGACAACTCATAGATGTGAAACCAGGGCACATGGATTGTTAGCTTACCTTTTCTGGTCTGGCACACTCCTCTCGCTGGCAAAATGGTTGGCTTACACAGAGAAATTTTGATGAGAGGTCTGAGTTTGATTAACTGTGCCTTTATGGATAACATCCTCAAAGAACTCCAGGCTGGGTTCAGACTGCAGCAGTCACGGGGCTTGCTGTATGGCAAAGGATTCCAACAGGCCATAACTCCGCATCGGTGGCAGCTCTTTTTAAAGGGCTGCTAGCACCAAGACTGTCTTAGCTCACCGTTCAACCAGTTCATAGGTGTTCTGAGAAACATCAAATCCACTTGGATCTGCAATTCGTTTCCTGGAGGGAAGCGGCTGATCACACTTGAGATGTTCTAGGCTCTTGATGACAAGAAAGTTCTGTTATGGAATGTTCTTAGAGCATACCTGTTGTGGAGGATTCTGCTCACAGTGCCTCAGCCCTCAAACATGTGTGGGCCACACTCAGATTCAGCTGCTGGGTAGAGGAACTTTCTCATTTGTGTGCCTGCCAATTGGTAGACACAATGAGTGGAGAGTCAAATGGCAACTCCTGTTGTTTTCCTCCTCTCCAGAGACCACCAAGGGGGGGAGGGAGTGTAGAGCCATTACTCTTTCCTGTGTTAACTGAGAGCCCCGGGGCCAGCCTGAAGCCATTTCCCCAGAGTCACACAGCTCATCTGAATCCCAGCTATGTCTTTTGGTGTAGTAATGGCAGCTGGTGTCAGTCATGCCACAGTGTACCACACCAGAAGGCCTCTGCCTCACAGTGTTGACGGTTCATAAAGCAGAATCAATTTGGACTAAGGAACGACGCAGGTTATAATTAATTATGGGTGTACATTTTCAGAGGAGAGTATTCACTACAGTGTCTGGTGTTGGTAATTCCACAGACTTTCTCTTCACCATGCGATGAAGACACATAAAACTCACGCTATGCGCTGACATTCCAGTCCATTCCAAAAATCTCAGTGTGCTTTGTTCTGTGTGAGTGTGGATTGGGGTGAAAACACAGATCATCTTGTTGATTTTTATTTTAATCAACAGCTTCCCTGATCTCTATGGAGTTCATTGCTGAGGGAATGCACTGTCTGCTCTTAGGCAGGCATCTGCAGAGCTTGTTCCGTGGGGAATGCACACACACGCATGCGCACACACACACACACACACACACACACACACACACACCCCGAGGCTGCCACCGCCACCATCACTATCTAAAGCAGGTGCTGCACTGCCTGGCTCAGCGCCTCTGCGGAGCTGTTTTGAACAATAGCTCTTGGGTTAGGTCTTACCAAGATCTCCCACTGTCTCCAGCCAATGGTGCCAGCTATTCCTTCAGAAACTCTGGCTGTGGAGAACAAACAAGGCTTCCCTCACTTTGTACTTCTCACCAGAGCTTGGAGAAGAACACTGGAACTTATTCTCAACTCAAATACCACATAGGCAAACTTGTGAGCAAATGAGAAGCCATAATAGAGTCTTCTTCCAAAAGGCAAGGTGATAAAATATGTATCTGCCTCAACTCTGTCCTGGAGAATGTTTTGGACATGAACTTACATGGAGTAAATCCAGAGACCCAAGGTACAGCTCTCAGGAAACCGGTGGCATCTTGTCCCACACAGCAAAGTACAAAGTTTTGAAGTTCTTTTAGAGGGAGGTGGCTAATGAGAGAACAAAGACTGCCCGCCCTCTCTATCCTGTAGGGCTGTTCTTCAAGTATGGAGACTTAAGATACTGATGGTGACACATATGGAGCACGCAACAAAAGAAGGCAGATGCTTTCAGTGTTCGTGCTACTTCCATGAGCACAAGGCCAGGACTAGGTTTTCAAGTCCTGGCTTGAAATCATAAACACAGCACACAAGACAGGGCTCATTATGTTCCTGGGATTTGGGGGAGTCCAATCTGGGTTGTCACATATGACCAGGAAAATTGCCATCCCCTTTTGGAGTTCTTAGTCTCATTAATGAGATTTAAGAATAGACTAAAGGAAGCAAAAGGACCATCTTATCTAAAGTTTAAAAGGAAAACTTAAGGGCAGGCAGCCTGTAAGACCTGGCACCTGCCCAGAGGAGGAAGATGGAGAAGAAGAGAGAAAGCCATGCCATTTGAGGTAAGCTGTCTCGGAGGCTGGCCACATACCAGACAGACAGTCACATGGAGGGGAGGGGTACTCTAGGGAAAGAATAAGGAAGCCCAAAATCCTATAGAAAGTTCACTTAGGCTGCAACCAGCCTCCAAAGGAAGCACAGGGCCACCCTGGAGGGCAGGAGTTCTGGGAAGGCAAAGCACACTAGCTCATCAAGGGACAGTGATTGTTCCTAGGGAGAACCACCTTCCCGGGCAGCGATTCCTTAGCCACATAATTGACTTGCATTACTGGATTCACTCTTTTGTTTTTAATTTGCTTAATTTTATTTTATGTACATTAGTGTGAAGGTGTCAGATCCCTTGGAATTGGCGTTACAAACAGTTGTGAGCTGCCATGTGGGTGTCGGGAATTGAACCCAGGTCCTTTGGAAGAGCAGACAGGGCTCTTAACTACTGAGCCATCTCTGCAGCCCCCTGGATTCACTCTTAAAGGGACCTAGAGGTAGATTGTATTCTTCAACATTTCTTGAACAGAATATAAATTCTTTTTGTCTCAGAAGAAGTGAGGGAGCATGCTAGTAAGAACCGGGACACTGATACCGTTTTACATTGTACGAAGTGGCTTGATTCAAGCGGTAAGTCTGCTGTGTTACAGCAGACGCTCTGGGTTCAGTGCTGCGGCTGTGGCGGGACCAGAAGTCACGTGGGGCTGGCTTCAGAAGCGGTGGATGTTCTGGAGGACGAAGAAGGCGACGCTTTGTAGCCCGGCTCAGTTCTGACCCCACATAGTGCAATTCCTGTAAGCACGGACCTTACTGCTGACACAGAGCAGGCTTGTCGCGCTGCGCGCTCGCTTTGCTGAGGAACCATCTGTCCTCACCGCCAGTCAGCCGACTACAGGTGTGCCCCATCAGTGTGTACTGACGCCATGTCTGGATGAGCCTCAGAGGGCCGAGCTCAGGGCTGAGCGCCCAGAGAAGCTGAGACAGAGATGGTTGCTATTTTCAGTGACTTTAACAAAAAAAGCTATTCCTCCTTGCAAAAGTAGGAGACTAGGGCTGCAGAGATGTCGTGGGGGTTAGGAGCCCTGACTACTTCTTCAGAGGACTGAGCAAATAGTTCCTGTCCTAGCAAATGGCGGCTCTCAACACCACGACAGTTTTCTCTTAGAGACTACACTTCCCAGCGTCCCTTGCAGCCAGAAGGGCGGGGCTGTGGGAGGAAGTGCACGGAAGTTTCCGCACCTATAAAAGGCTGCAGCCCTGTTTCACGGAGGGCGTCCTGTCACCCACCTGTGACTCTCGTCTTGGTGAGGCTCTGCTGTGTAGTCAATAAGCAAGCGCCTTCCTGAAGCCGGAGGAGACCCTTTGTTCTGCCCTTCTGTCTCGGTAAGATGCCTCAGAAGTGTAACACACGTGTGTGGGTACCCGCGAGGTCGGCAGGTTCCCTGGAGCTGGAGTCGGCAGTGTGAGCCTCTCAACGTGGCTGCTGGAAACTGACCTGAGGTCCCCTAGAAGAGCAGCAGGTGACCCTTGATATGCAGGTTTTTCTCCATCTCCTGTCCATAGTTAATTTCAAATTTAAAACATTTTAATTGTATGTGTAGGGGTGCACCACTTGTGTGCCTGAGCCAGAAGAGGGCATCCAATACCCTGGAACTGAAATTACAAATGACTGAGAGTTGACACGTGGGTCCTGGGAACTGGGTCCGGTCCTCTGGGCATAATCATTGAGACATCTCTCCAGCCAAACGTAATTAAAATAAAATAGTTTCAGTGTTAAAGAATCGGAACTCGAGGGTATTTTAATAGACCTGCAGGTAGTTATTAACTTAATGCGTCTTATAGAGCATACAAGCTATAAATGGAGTTAATGTAACATGGAAAAACTGAAGAAGAGAATGATGAAGAATCTTTTGAAAATTCTAGAGCAAATTCATTTGCTTTATATAGGGTAAAGAACTGTGAAATCTGAGACATATTTTGGTAGAAGCATTCTGATCCAGAGAAGCGCAGAGGGAGGCAGGCCATGCATAAGAGCCAGCACACATGTTTGGTCTGGAAAATAGAACCTGGCCATCAGGAGCCAGCAAGGGTGACGGGGGATGGGCCTTCTCGTCTCAGGGATTCTGTATAGTCCAAAGCTTTCATGAAGCAAGTACATGGTGTCCAGGCTGGCTCATTATTACATTGTGCAGAGCAGCTGCAGTAGTGAGTGAGTGTGGGGATGGGGTGGTAAGGTACATAGGAACAATGAAAATCTACGTCTTTCTCCAGTTGTATCTTTCAAGAGGGAAATATTAAAGGCAATGAGGATTGGTAGACACCAATTACAGAACACAAAGATGGGAAATCTGATTTCATTTTTAAAACAGCAAAAGGTCAAGGCTGTGAGAACAGGAATGCTTTATTTCCCAGCTCAAAGTGCAGGGCCATCTGGTTCAATTGTGGTCCAAGCAGAAGGGCGGGCTGAGCTGGGTGTGGCAGCTGAGGTCATGCCTGCTCTCACTGAGGGATGAGTATGTGAGGGGCAGCCCACACTGGCTTCTCCGGTTGCAGCTGAGATCCCAGAGCTTCAGAATGAGTTCAGAGCCTGTCCCTGCGGACCCTCCTCTAGTGCCCAGTGTAGGGCCACACCTGGAAGTTCCTGCTCACATGTGGTAAGCTCTGACTTTTATCACTGCAGGGGTGTGTCCCCTGAAGTTACCAAGGGACCTAACGAGTAGCTTTTAAGGGTTTCATTTCACATTTTCAGATAAACATGGTTTGATTTCCTATGTGAGACGCCATAGCTTTAGCAACTGTTGTCAAGCCTGGGAGCATCGAATCATACTCTAACCTTTTGGTACTAGACATCAAGAAAACATCACAAACAAGTTGCTTGAGATCTCCAAACTCAGGTTAGCTTGGTGATTGCAAGGATTTCCTCTTCTCATCGAAACTCCCAATGATTCAGCAAAATCATTTCACTTCCCGGACATTGTTTGTATCTATCTTTAATGAGAGATGTGGCCAACCATGGTAAGTTTTAAAGAAGTCAAACCTTAAGCTTCTGCCACTTTCTCTAGCAGGAAAACCCTTCAGCTGTATAAAGATAAAACTATGTAGGTGTGTGTGTGTGTGTGAGTGAGTGTGTGTATATGTGTACATGCATATTACACCTTAGTAACTTAAAAATAAATCTTCAGTCAGGCTGGTAGAACAAGCTGTTGTCTCAGAACACGGAAGGCTGAGGCAGGAGAATAAGTTGGAGGCTATTCTGAGCTTCACCTCATCTCGAACCCAACAGATAAAAAAACCTAACAAAACCTATCAATGAACAAGTCAATCAGTCTTCACACTGTTCCTAACAGCTCAAAGTAAATCAACTTAAAAGTCCACCAAATGATGAATGAGCTGAGCATACTGGACCAGCATGTTTGACTGCCATTTGTTAGTAAGAAGCCATGAGCGAGTGACGCAACCTGTGACGCGACTGCCACCACTCTACGCAGAAAAGCCTGGATGTGATGCCGTGCGTGTGTGTGTGTGTGTGTGTGTGTGTGTGTGTGTGTGTGTGTGTGAAGTGTCAAGAATAGACACTCCATATAGATGGAAAGCAAATTATTTACTTGCTGGTATAGAAAAAGACTTCAGTCTTCTCTGTCATAAGTTGTATGAAGAGTCTTTGGAAAGGCAAGAGAAAGCATGTGGACTTCGTGCACATGGCGTGAGACAAGAAGTCCTCATGAGAAAAGAAACACAAGGAGGGCTGGAGAGATGGCTCAGAGGTTAAGAGCACTGACTGCTCTTCTGAAGGTCCTGAGTTCAGTTCCCAGCAACCACATGGTGGCTCACAGCCATCTATAATGAGTTCTGGTGCATAATAAGATCTGGTATATACCTAATAAGCAAATAAATAAAATCTTTTAAAAAGAAAAAAAGAAACACAAGGAAAGGGCGCCTGAGGGCGTCTGTTCTCACATTTGATAAATAGTGGAAAGTCATGGGAAAAAGAATCCGAGGTCAGAGCACTGAACCAGAGAAACCTGCCAAAGTCTGCAAATGGAGGATCCTCTGCTCCCTTCCTGACAGGGAATAGGATGCTAAGGAAAGGTCATTCTAGGTGGAGGTCCTGCGACCGGATACAGGACAGATCAGAGAGTCCTTCCTGGAAAGGAGCTCCTGGGACCCTGGGATGGAACGCCATGGTGGTTGGATTTTTGCTGTTGTTATTAATGACAGGAGCCAGAATCATTTGGGAAGAGAAACCTGTTGAGGAATTCCCTCTATCAGGTTGGTCTACAGATGAGCCACTGGGACATTTTCTCAAGTAATGATTGATGTACGAGACCCCAGCCAACTTTGAGAAGTGCTACCCCCGAGCTGGTGGTCCTGCTTTTTATAACCACAAACTGAGCCAGCCAAAGAGAACATACCAGTAAGCAGCGCTCTTTCATGGTATGTGCTTGTGTTCCTGCCTTGACTTCTTCCTTTGGCTTCCTTCAGTATGATGAAATAAACTCTTTCCTCTACAGGTTTTTGATCAGTGTTTTGTCACAGCAACAGGAACAAGCTCCTGTGAGAGGGCAAAGTCCGAGTCCTGCCTGCATCTACCATGTCTCAGAACCCATTATCTGAAGGTGCTCACTATGCCAAGCCGCCATCTTGTGCACTAAGCCTTGTCACCAGGAACTAAAGAGTGTGGAGGCCTGTGGTGAGAGGCAGGTTTCCCTGAAGAGCAGCTGCTGATGTGCACAGAGAATTAGTGGAACTGCCGAAGGCATTCTGGAGTGGATCAGGGTGGTCCTGTGTGTTTAACTCTAACTATGCTCAAATTCACTGAAATGAGCAATTTCAGTGAATAAACAATTTCAGTGGTGAGTAAACTGTTTCTCTGAAATCACATTTCAGTAAAATTGCTTTTAAAGATCGCCAGTCTACTCCTGCAAGGTTGGTTGTGGTGAAGGGAAGTTTGCATGGTGGTGTCTGATAGAGATTTAGATTGACCTCCTTGAGGTCTGTTGGCCTTAGTCACACTGTGTGGACACTGGAGGAGCTTTGCCTGGCAGCAGTGACCCTTAGAAGTCAAGCCACTCTAGAGTGCAGCTCTGGGTCACCTGCTGCCAGAGGCTTCACACAGCTGAAAAAGGGAGTTCTGAAGCTCTGGCTGTGGCCTTAATGGCTTGACCCTGTGGTGCTGGGTTCTTTGCTTCAGGGACATCTCTGCCACTGCTTTTCCTGTGCCTCAGAGATAAACATTTCCCTAGAATGGAGCTCGTGTCCTTGAAGAGAGTATGCAAAGGACAGAGTCCTTTGGTATGGTGGTCCTCACCTGGTGCCATCCTGTCATCTAGCATGGCCCATGAGCATAGGTTTCTCTTGGGCAGCCATTGTCCTTTGGCAAGGAATGATGGTGGGGGCATGTCCTCCTCCCTGGGTGCTCATAAAGTATTGGAAACTGTCACAGTGACAAAGGGGGCAATTAAAAGATGACAGAATGATCTGTGGGTATTGCTGACTTCATGGAAATGGGGTGCCCAGCACCTTATGCTGGGACTGACTCAGAGGCCTTCTGTTTGGGCTGCACTGGAGGGTGAGTCTTCAGTTAGGCGTCATGCCAACCAGCCACTTGTCTGGTTAACATTAGCATGGTGACCACTGGGGGTTTTCTGGGGAAGGGAAGACTGGACATGGCCATGAGAGGGTAGAATGGGGTTCATCCTGGAGTGAGGTCAGCTAGGTCTCCAGTACAGTGAGGAGGTCATCAACTGGAAAGAGGAAAGGCTTGTTTGGGCTCACATTTCTGGAGGTTTGGATTGATGTCTGCTAGGTTTGTGTTTAGGTTGATGACTGCTAGGCTTGTGTTTGGGTCTGTGGTAAAGCAGCCTATGTAGCAGGAAGACACAGCAAAGCTAGGCATCCCATTGCTGCAGCAACCTTTTCCAGAACAGAGAAGTGAGGAGCTTATGAGTTCTGACCACTAGCTGGGGAGCCATTGACATTTGATGGCTTCCAGAAGCTGCTGAGTCTCTTCTCTTTAAGAATACAGTCACTGGTAGGTTTGCCATGCTCTAGGGAATGGTCCCCACTCGTGCCCATGAGATGGGCAGCACACACTAGACTTGATAGGTATTATGTGTATCGCTGCTGCTGGAGAGACACAAACAGTTTACTCACCAAGGGATCAAAATCCAATCTGGTGAAAGTGTTTTATCGGGGTTACTGACAGAAATTTGGGGGAGAGGTTTCTTACAGGAGCAGCAATAATGCAAAGGTATCTGCATCACCAAAGCCCACCCTCACATGGGTGACAGCTCATGCAAACTAGAGCTCACAGAACAACTTGCAGTCAGCTTGGCAGGTTGGAGAGTGTCTTCTTCAGACAAAGCCTCTGAGCTGAGCCTTTCCCAGGATCTGCTTCTTCTAGACAGCTGAGATACAGCACAGTGTAAAGCAGTTGGAAGCTGCAGAATCCAAAGGTCTTGTTTTATGTAGGAATTGCAGTAAAACTTCTTAAACCCTCAGTGCACAGCTGTGAAGCCAGCCTCTGACTCTGACACAGGCTCTCTCTCCATGGTGAGGCTTTCTCTCCATGAGGAGACCACCATAGTTCAGGCAGGCTCTCTCTCCATGGTGAGGCTTTCTCTTGGCGAGGAGACCACCCATAGTTCAGGCTTTCCGGCAGCACTGCTCCAGGCTGCTGTCACATCAGCACTCCACTGTGGAGAGCCATGGGCCGCAGCTACAGACAAAGCCAGCCTGAGAGACAGGCCTGGATGCTTCAGGTAACGAGGAAGCCTCCTGCACCTGTACACAAATGGCCTCTTGCTAAAGCAACACACCTGCAGCCAAGCTTGACAAGCTGAGTTGGATCACTAGGACTCACACTGTGGTGTGGAGAGCTGCTTGCTAAGCTGCTTTGTCATGTTTTCACCTGGGGAAGCAGTTTTTGAAAAGAAGTTAGGTGTTTCCACACCTTTTTCTTTTTGTATTGATGTGACTTGTTTTTGCTTTGCCTATAAATAATGAACCCTGGAATAAACCTGCTGCTGCTTCAGTCAAACTGACAGCCCTCTCAAGCCGATCCTGTGTGTAGTGTGATTTGTCCTCACTCCCACTCAGGTACTGTTCGACTCTGCTGGCGGGCTCTGGCACTCTACCCAAAGCTCAGAGCCGCTGAACTGCAAGAATATTGTTGTTGTTGCACTACTGTTTGTGTGTTTATTTTACTTTCATGTTTGCCTGCCTTTCTTCCTTATCTTCATTTTGGTTTTTGAGTCAGGAGCCCACTGTATGGCAAGGCTGGCCTTCAGTGAACATCCCTCCTTCTCGGCCTCCAGAGTGTTGAGCTTGCAGGAGTGTGCACCTGTCGGGCCTGTTTCTTTTCTGTCAGATTGTCACCAGAGAAAGTCTTGGTGCCTTTTGTATTCATCCCAGATGCCTCACAGCTGTAGTTTGCTCTTGGCTTTATTGGGTTGAGCTATAACCATACATGTTGCTAGAAGTCAGGTTGAAGAAGGATTGGCCTCTGTTCTAACATTTTTACACATACACGAAGTATGAAAAAGCCTCTGAGCATCTTTGACCTGTAAATACTTTCTTGCCAAGCATTAAGCAAGTAATTGTCAAGATAAAACTATGAACACAAATGTATTTCCAAAATAAGTGTAGAAAAATACTGAAAGACACTCTTTCCTGCCACTGTGTCCATTACATTTTTCATTTCTTCCTCCTGAATCCTAGAAAGACTGGTGGAGACCCTCAAGATTTGTACCAAAGATGTCATGACTCAACAGAGTGAAGCTGCGGTTCAGGCAGCAGTGTTCATCCTTAGCTCTTTGCATGCTGTGCTTAAAATTCTCTTTGTTGTATACTGGTGTCTAGTTCCTGTTTCCACATAGACCTGCTATGCAGCTGTTGCATCATCCTCTGAGAACAATCCAGCAGGAGAGACTGAGGAGAACAGTCAGCTTAACCTGCTGGATCTCAGATCCAGAATCAACGCCTCTGGGCAGATCTCTGAAAATATTTCCCGGATTTAAGATGAGGAAGGCCTTAGCAATAGTTGAAGAGCATGTGGCCATAGCAAGTGGAGGGAACAGCATTAGACTTCGAGATAAGACACTCTGAGAACCAAGCTGAACACCATTCCCATAACCGTTTATGATATTCTGAACTCAGCAATTACTGAAAATGGGTTGCAGAATGTGCTCTTGGCTACATATACAGGGGTCAGAGTGCTGGCTCTCCTGGCAAGTGGAATATTCAGGAGAATGTGGTCCTAGAGTGTTCTGGCACATGGCAGGCGTCAGCATACCTTAACCTTTCTTCCATAAGTGTGCAAGCTCCTGGAGAGGGGTGCATTTGTTTGAACTTCTGTGAGTTCAGTGTGGAACCAATATTCACACTGAAATTAAAGCAGAATGATCACCAGCTCATGCCACTGTGATGATCAAGGAAGCTGAATTTCAAGTATGGATGACTCCACATGCTCAAACAGTCCCACCACCGCCCTAACCCCACCCAACCCTGACCCCTTTCCACTCCAGTTTTCCTTCTGTCTGTGCCCATCATGCTGCGGACCAACCTCTGCCAGCAGTTAGTAAATTGTACTAACCTGTGAAGTCCCGGCCTCCTTCTTGTGGTGAACTGAATCCTGGCTATGGCTGTCATTGTTTGGTCACATGCCCACCTTTCTCCAGTGGGTGTGGCTCAAACAGCCAGCCTTGGGTTAAGAAGCTGGACCTAGTGAGGAGTTTACAAAGAAATGTCACAGCTCACAAAGAAAGGCATCAGCCCTGGAAACGGACATAATGGGAGGGCTGAGCGTAGGAAGGAAGGGCCCCGACATTGGATAGTGACACACATGCCTGCAGCCCAACACCGAACATCACCGCTTGTTAATTGTTTTCTTTTGGGAGCAGTGTCTTATGTTGTCGTCCAGTGTCCAGCTCTGCAGACCTTCCTGCCACTTGCTCTTATTCTTGTCTCTCTCCATTACCCTGTATGCATGTGTGTGATCACACGTATGTGGTACCTGTGCATCAGAGGCCCAACCTTAAGGCCAGAAATCATTCGTGATTTTTTTTTTTTTTTTTTTTTTTACACATTATTTACTGAGCCAGAGTCTCAGTCAAGCCCAGAGCTTAGCAGCATGACTGTTCCCAGGCCAGCTTGCTCTGGGGATTCCCTGCCTGCTTTTCGAAGGGCTGGAGTTACAGACAGCGCCACACCCACCTGACACACTGTGTGGGTTCTTGGGGTCTGAACTCTGTCCTCACACTGCAGTTAACACTGAGGCGTCTCCCAGCAGCTCAGTCCCTTAGGGCCAGAATTACAGGTGCCTCTGGCCTGGAAGTACGTCTGCCCACAGCTGTCTGTTCAGCCTTGTGCTGACGCTGGTTTGGGCATTAATCACTGTGGCCGAGGATGATTTTTCCGCCATATCTGATGCAATCCTTCCAGTGTTATCATAGCTTCCCTTGCCTCCAGCCCCTTGAACTCGCCCGCAGTTTGCCGTGCCTTGTGTAACGGCATTGCAGCGCCCTGCTCTCCCCAGTCAGTGCCAGCACTGTTTAGAAAACCTGCCTCTCCAGCTTGCTTTCTTCCCTACCTATGCTGACAGATACCTACGCCCGTGCTCCAGCCTTGTGGGAGGAATGTACACTCAAAGGGGAAACTGAGGGAGGGAAGTGCATGCTCAGCGCAGTAGACACAGCTCCTTAGCTCCCCTGAGAGCTGAGGTCAGCACAGAGGAGAGCCTGCACAGGCAGGGCCTGGGCTCGCATCTAAAGAGAGCCAGAAGCCTGCAGAAGGGTCCCACACTCCCCATGCTGTAGGTGGGTGTGGTGACACAGGTGTGCAAACCCAAGTGTTTACAGCAATTCCCTTCCTGGCTCTGTTACTCTGCCCCACAGCGCTGTCAAGCCGATGAGAATGTAAGTGTTCTTTCTTTCAAGTATTATCACCCTCACCACCTGCTGGTTGAGCAACAGGCAACAACAAAGGGCATGAGAATGGAGTCACAGAGGGCAGGAGGTGCCTGCAGCAGCCTGTCTGAATAAACTGTTTCCGATGATAACACAGTGCAGGGGAACACATTCAAATGAAATCACAGAGTCATCTTTCAGCAGAGCATGGATCCAGTTCATCGCTGTGCGCACCCAACTACCTTCATGTACAAAACCGTAAGGAAGATGATGCCCTGAGCATGGCACACTCAAGGCAGTACTTTTTAAAAATCTTCTTGGAACATAACCTCATTCTATGGTGTATTTTTCAACAGTGTAATGAGCCAATTTTAGGGGAGATGAAAGCAGAGGAGAGGACAAGCCTGGCTCATTCCTGTAGATTCCCATCACGACATTCCTTTTGTCAACCTCAAAAGATTACGTGCTGCCCGGCTTGGGGGTGGAGTTTTGCTTCATTGTACAATGACCCCTTTGTATCACAGCTGGCTCTTCCCACCCTCCTGCCCACGGAGATGAGTTCATGTCTTCCTGAGGCCCTAACCTTAGCAACCCAAGACCAGCCCAGGGAAAGGAATACCCCCTTCTGCCATTGTCTAGTGCAGAGTGTGTGGGGTTTTACACAGTGGGTTCTGCATTTTAGAAACAGAACTAATAAATGTATGCATGAGCACAGCTCAGGCTTCTCCCTGCACCCATGGAACATTCTAAGGGTGACAACAAAGCCCTCCTAAGCTTGTATTTGCTGCCCTTCATGTCTCTCTCCCCGCAGAAATGTTCACCTATTTGTGGAGCACACTTCATCTTTTCAGTGTCAGATGAGCAGAAATGGTGCGGGGGAAAATTGGTGCTCCAGCTCGGGGCCTGCCTGTTCCTGTAGGATCTGGGGCCAGTGAAGCAAGCGCTCTGGGCTGCAGTGTGGACAGGGCCTGCCTGGCAGGGCGGGGCCGGAGCTCAGAGTTCACCTTCCCACCAGAGCTAAGGACGCTCGTGATGGAAGGAAGACTTCTCCAAGATGAAGTCCGAGACATCAGTCTATGCTCACCGTCACTCACCCCCCTCACCCACTCAGCACTCACCCGCTTACACACCACCCACCGCTCACTCACATGCTCACTCACCCACTTGTAAGTGGATTAGTAACCACTCACCAACTACAAATTCATACAAACTGAGACCATCTCACCACCCCAGACAGCTTCTAGACAGACACGGGAGCCACGTCATCAGGAAGGGAGTGTACACACTGGTCCTGCTAGCTGTGTCCCAGGAAACACTCACTGATTCGCAGGCCCCAGGCTGTGTTCAGAGCGGTACTCACGCAGTACTCACACAGAGCTCCACCCCTGAGACAGTGGATCTGACTGCAAAGATGGGGCGAGGCACACTCACCCTCAGCAACAGCACACAGGCCTGTGGGGCTGAGCACAGGCTCGGTGCTCGTGGTCTCCATGGTAACAGTGTACAGGCCTGTGGGGCTCAGCACAGACTCAGTGCTAGTGGGTCTCCATGGCAACAGTGCACAGGCTCGTGGGGCTCAGCACAGACTGATGATGGTGGGTCTCCATGGCAACAGTGCACAGGCCTGTGGGGCTAAGCACAGACTGATGATGGTGGGTCTCCATGGCAACAGTGCACAGGTGTGTGGAGCTCAGCACAGACTGATGATGGTGGGTCTCTGTGCAACAGCGCACAAGTGTGTGGGGCTGAGCACGGACTCAGTGCTAGTAACAGGTCTCCATGAGGCTGATGGTGCTCTGTGGGAAAGAAACTTCGGTAAAAGGCTGCACATGTTTCCGAATTCACAGCTGGAAGCAGGAGCAGAGCACATGGGAGCTCCTAAGTCCTGAAGAGGGCCATCCTAGGAGCCTCAGCATACACTGTGAGCAACTGCCAACTGCCCCTCCACGAGAGAACCAACACAAACACCCCAAGATGGTCAGACCACCCACAAGAGGCCAGCCTGGCAGCTCAGCTGTCATGCTTCCCAGAGCAGGGGGTGGGGGCAAGAGCGCCACCAAGGGAGTGAGCATCCAGAGAGGACCCATCCACAGTGGATCTTGATGTGGGAGGAGGCAGACCTGCCCCACAGTGACCTGGACAGTGGCCTGGGCCTGGCGCTTCCCCGAGATGCCCTTCTGCTCTAAGGCAGAGTTGTTGCTGCTGTTCATCCCTGTCACATTGTATTCTGGTCTCTGGCAGCCCAGCCTTTCCCCTTGTGGCCCAGACAGCACCCCTTCCTCATGTGGCTCCACCCCTTCCAAACAACAGTGAGATTCCTCTGTGATGATGGGGGGGTGATTTGGGGTACATGCTGAAGGCTACAGAGAAACTCCAGGTTAGTTTAAACTGGGCCTTAGGCTCTTCTGCTGTCTAGATTCTCCCTGGTGCTTTCTGACAGCGTGCCTCTGCACTTGCCTTCTCTGCCTCCCCACTTATTTGCCCCCAAGTTCAACTCAGCTTCTTGGACAGAGTTTCATTTTCCTGTTGTTAGGAGTATCTAGTCCATGCCTCCAGGGCCATACTTTCCTTCTTCAAACATTCAATGAGGTTATTTTCCTAAAAATGACCATTCTTTTCCTAACATGAACTCTGGAACCATTTGCTATTCTCGAAGGGGAAATTGAATGTAGTCTATTATATTTTGTGGTTAGGTAGCTATTTTTTTGGTTTACAGCTTTAGAGCTTAAAGTTTAGGAAAATGTTATGAAGTCCCCAGATTGTTTCAAAGAATGGGATAGGCTCCAGGCCAGAGCCTTTGAATCTCAGACTGCTCATCTCATTGTTTTTACCTTTATTCAAACATGATCATACCTGCCTTATACCCTTCCTGTCCTCTGGGAAGAGTCAGTCCATGGGGGTGATGGATGGTCTCTACATCTTGGCCACAGACTTCCTTTCATCCCTAAGAATAGGTCTTTGTACATTACCGGTTCTTCATTGTACACTCTTGTTTCCTGTCCACCTACCCTCATTCTCAGCTTGAGTGACACACATGCTCCTATGCCCTCATCCACACAGAGTGCCCTGCTCCTGTGGGCATTGGAGACACACTCTGCCTGTTGCCCTGTGTCCCTTCAGCTTCTAGTACAAAATGCTCCTGTTCAGTGCATCCCTTGTTAGGGAAAGGGTGAACTTTAGTTGTTGAGAGTGTATTTAAGCCAAATCATGGAAGAGTCTAATTTATCTAATTTGACAGGAGCAAATTCTTGATAGTTCGTGGCTAGATGTAGAGAGCATTTGGTTACTTTATTAGCATTTCCAGAAAATGAGAGGGAGGGAGGAAGGGAGGAAGAAAAAGAGAAAGGGAAAAAGAGAGGGAGAGCAAGAAACGAGAAAACAAAAACTTGTTGGCTTATCTGGAGAACTGGCACACGCACTCTGGGCACTGGGTCCCACAGTGGACATCCAGAACTCTAGAAAGTCAATGGTGTTGCTTGTCCAAGTAGAAAGGCCTGGGAAGCAGGAAAGGCCTGTGTGACTCTTGGTCAGGGGCTGAGGCCCCAGAGCAGGCAGTGTGCCTGCACTGTCTGCCCTGTCAGTCCTGCCAGCACCCGGCAGACCCACCCCGCCAACTGCCGCCTCCAAGCAAATGCCCTCCCAGACGCCTTCAGGCGCCCCCAGGCTCACTCATGTGCTGCCACCCTAAAGGGTGGACTGAGAATGAGAAGAGGGGTGTGGAGGGCACAAAGGCTGCTCAGGAGTAACCATGGCAGTCACAGATCCCCTTTGTTTTGTTGAGAAGCTTCTCACATGTGCCCAGGATGGCCTTAAACTTGTGCATTCCCTCTGGGCTCAGCCTCTGGCGGGCTGAGGATGCGGGTGTGTCAGCACTGGGGTAGACGCCCGTGCTCAGAAGGAGCCTGTTCCCTTCCCGGCCACAGTCAAGCACCTGCCCCAGCAGCTCCTGCTCTCCACAGGTCACTCACACATGTCAGCATCTTACTCCTTTCTCACTCCACCCGGAGTGGTTGGGAAAGCTCTTTGAAGTGTGTTCAGGGCACAGGTGGGGCTGGTTGTCTCTCTCAGTTCCTTTCTCTTCCCAGGGTCCTGCAGGACCTTCGGCTCTGGTGTTCTGCCTTGTTTCTGGAACACTGTGTTCGGGATTTTAAGAGCAAGAACTCAGACATAGTTTATTGTCACTGCTCTGGAATGAGCCAGCATTCTCAAGTGTCCTCCACAACACTATCGTGTTTCAGCATCATAACCTTATAACGAGTTATAAACATGAACCACCAAATTAGTAACAATGTTTTCGCTCACTCTCTGTGGGAGCATTAAAGAAAATAACAATTCTGTCAAGTTCGTTGCCAAGAAGTGTGCCCGTGGTCCTTACACTACCTGTGCTGACTGCTGGAGTCCCTTGTGCCCACCACACCACAGGTGCACCCACAGATGAGCTGGGTGGTTGCTGATGGTGCCGCCCTGGCCCTTCTGCTTTCCCCACACTGTGGGGCACAGCTTGTGCGTTCTGATGAGGGGTGTCCAGAGCTGTGGAAGCGCAAGCCCTTGGCCAAGTTCACGGTACTGGTCCTCCTGTCAGCCTTCTCTGAGGCATGTAGCTGGCACCACGTTTCGGTTCTTCCAAGTTTCTAGTTATTTTAGTCTACCACATAATTTAACCCTCAATTATCTGCCCTTTTCATGATTACAGTCAGGTCTTGCAGGTTTCTGTGACACTAGGCAAAGAGCTGGCAATCTCGGATTTGTACACTGACTGTGCTCAGATCCATGCTATCGACAGCTGTTTCTCATGTGAAGGCAGGGATATGAGTTGGGGGTGCAGCTCGGGGTGAGAGCCTGGCTTCTATTCCCAGCCTTAAAAAATTCAACCCAACAACTCACAAACAACAACAACAACAAAAACCCAGGCAAACTGGGAAGAACAATACAATCTGCTGGCTGTTCATTTTATTTTTGTTGTTTTGTGTGTCTGAGTGTTTGCCTGGATGTATGTCTGTGCACCACAAACACACCTGATGCCTGAGCAGGCGAGAAGAGGGGGTCAGTGAGCTTCCATGTATGAGTGCTCGTAACTGCTGAGCCCCTCTCCAGCCCCCAAAGGCTGGTGTTTCTTGCAGCATATTCTTTAAATAAATGCTAACTTTTATAAGTTTCTGTGTTTTTATTTTCTGAATATAAATATAAATAATATAAATGTAAATGCTGTGTTCCACACACTGATATGAAAACTGTGACGTCTACGCTGAAGAGGTGGACCAGCCATTGCAGGATAAAGCTTGTGCCCAAGGACTCTGTGAGGATTCTGAGATCACACTTTTTGCAAGCTAACAAATAGTTTTTTCAGTTTCCTGGAACCTAGCAAGAGTTGGGAAATTCCTGAGATGACGTGAAAGAATAAGAAAAAAAACAGTAAATAATGGACAGCACCAAAGAAGCACCGCTGGATATGAACTTGGGCATGATCTGAAAATGCTGCTCATGCTTGCCAGGGAAGAGTGTTCACTCAGAGATCATTGTCTTCTCTTTTTCTGTCTTGGACTCTTGAAATATTTACCTCTCCTTCCTTAGAGTGTGTGTGTGTGTGTGTGTGTGTGTGTGTGTGTGTGTGTGTGTAACATGTGTCTGTGTGTGTCTGTCTCCATTCCTCTCTCTGCCACCTGTCTGCATGTCTGATCTAGCTGTCATCCCTCTGTACATCATCCATGTATTAGTTTCTTTTCTATTGCTACATTAGATTCATGACAAGAAAACAACCTAAGGAAGACATAATTTACTTTGGCTCACAGTTCCAGGGGCTACACACAGGAAACGGTGAGCAGGAAGTAGAGCAGGTTTATGGTCCCTCAAAGCCTTCCTTCCAGCAAGCTGTACCCTGGAAAGGTTCTAAAACCTCAGGCTGTGCTACCAGCTAGGCACTAAGTCTGCAAATGCATGAACATACGAGTAACCTTTATCATTTGAGCCTCTACAGACTGTCTTCTCCCTGTCTACTAATATACCTTCTGCCATCTGTCTGTCTGTCTGCTCATCCATCATCTGTCTATCTGTATATCAATCTGTCATCTAGCTGACTAGCTACCATCTAAGTATCATCTACCATCTATCATCTATCACCTATCATCTATAATCTATCATGTATCTATTTATCAATCTATATATATATATCACATATATATATCATCCATCATCCACCTATCATATATCTATTTATATATCTATATCTCTATATCTTTCATCTATCTATCTATCATCTGTCATGTATCTATCTACCATCTATCTATCATCTATGTATCTTCTATCAATCATCTCTCTATCTATCATCTAACATCCATTTATTGAATGTGAAAAGAACCATTTAGAGTGTCTTGGAGTGTGGAGAAGGGTCTCATCTTGAGTTTTAGCAGTGTCCTTTTTCTCTGCATTCAGGGCTTCACTGAAGAGCAGAGGAGGGATCTGGAGTCACAGTGGCCTTCGCTTCAGAAACATTTACTCACCGACAGGTGAGTTGTCTCGCCAAGCAAGTGTGGACAGGAGCTGCTCAGAGGTTGTCTGACTCCTCCACTCCTCCACTTCAGCTGAACAAACGAGGATAACTGTGTTATATTCCATTTTGGATCCCTTGCTAAGAGTTTCAGAAGAAGCAAGAGATTCCTAAGAATGTAAAAATAAGTGTATAAAGAAAAAAATTTAAAGATTCAAATGATTTCTTTTGTATTTTAGGTTATAAAATTTATAAAATCTGGTGTGGTGGACACGCCTTCTTTAATCCCAGCACTCAGGGAGGTAGAGGCAGGCAGATTGCTGTGAGACTGAGACCAGACTTACAAAGCAAGTCTGTGACACCAAAGGCTACACAGAGAAACCCCGTCTTGAAAAACAAACAAAAAATGGTTATAAAATTGTCCAATGTTTGCTCAGTGTTTGAAAGAGAATTTGGGCCACAAACAAGCAGCTATCTGGTACCAGAGTCAACTCAGAAGATGAAGTATACTTCACTTAAGGCAGGTGAGCCCTTGAATGAAGAGAACTCAAGTGCAGGAGCTAGAGAAGATGAGGATTCTATGAGGAGGACCACAGAGCCATTTGGTGTTATGTGTTGTTTTTAAATGTCTTATTTTAATTATTTCTCTTTGCGTTTCTTTTTTTTTAAGAAAAGAAAAGACCACTGTACAAGGACCACACAGCCCATGTGGAAGGAGAAACCTGCATTTGGATGAAACCAAAGTCTCCGACGCTGTGACATTACATGGCTGCTGGTTGAGCAGAGCAGTTTCCATGTGGGAACTGTCAGAAAACAGTGAGCATGACTGGGCAGACACTGCCAACCACAGCCAACCACAGCCAACCACAGCCCACATTATTAAAGAGTCCGCCATTTTAAACAGACACTTTACCTGGAGCACAGCATGTCGGCACCAGGTGAGTGGCGCGTGATGCAGGTGTCATGAGGCTTCCACAGCGCGTGGATGATGAACAGTGATGGACGATGCAGCCTTTGGGTATATGTTGTTCTTTACCCTCTGTGCTTTAAAGCAAAGAGAGACAGTGACCATGTTAGAAAAAAGTGGCATGTTCATCTTGCACATTACCTTCATATATGTTACAATGTGTTTTTAATCCATGCAAGTACACTTTGTGACAGATGGGGCAAATACAACCCTTATTTTTCAAAAGAAATGAGGCTTCAGAAGGTGGCATTTGTACACTTTGAGCCTCGTGGTTGGCACGTGGAGGATCCGCAGATCTTTTTTTCTTTTTTTCTTCTCACCTTTTATCTATCTATCTATTTATTTATTTATTTTAATATTAGTTACAGTTTGTTAACTTTGTATCCCTGCTGTATCCCACTCCCTCACCCTCATCTCCTCCCTGCCCCTTTCCAAGTCCACTAATAAGGGAAAATCTCCTCCCCTTCCATCTGATACTGGTTTATCAGGACTGGCTGCAAAGTCCTCCTCTGTGGACTAGCAAGGCTGCTTCTCCTGGGGGGGTGGGGGGTGTCAAAGAGCCCACCATCGAGTTCATGTCAGAAACAGTCCCTGTTCTCCTTATTAGGGTACCCACTTGGATACTGAGCTACCAAGGGCTTCATCTGAGCAGAGGCTCTAGGTTGCAGTCCTTGCTTCTGAGCCTCATGTGAAGAGCTGTGGGATACAGCTACAGACAAAGCCAGCCTGAGAGACAGGCCCAGAAGCTCAATACTGAACTCACAGGGCGATACTGGAAGACATCCGGGAAAGGTGTGCCTTCCTTTCGTTTCCAAGTCTATACTTTAGCTGGATAGTCCCAGATGTTCCAGGTAACCCGAAGCCTCCAGCACCTGTACACAAATGGCCTCTTGCTAAAGCAGCACACCTGCGGCCAAGCTTGACAAGCTGAGTTGGATCACTAGGACTCACACTGTGGTGTGGAGAGCTGCTTGTTAAGCTGCTTTGTTATGTTTTCACCTGGAGAAGCAGTTTTTGAAAAGAAGTTAGGTGTTTCCACACCTTTCTCTTTTTGTATTGATGTGACTTGTTTTTGCTTTGCCTATAAATAATAAATGGAATAAACCTGCTGCTGCTTCAGTCAGACTGCCAGCCCTCTCAAGCCGACCCCTTGTGTAGTGAGATTTGTCCTCATTCTCCCTCAGGTAGTGTTCGACTCTGCCGGTGGGCTCTGGTATTGTGGCTATTGTGAAAACCATAAAATGTTTTGTGTGACTCTATCCAAGCAAGTGAAAGACCTGTATGGCAAGAACTTCAAGTCACTGAAGAAAGAAATTGAAGAAAATATCAGGATATGGAAAAATCTCCCAGGCTCATGGATTGGTAGGATTAACATAGTACAAATGGCTATCCTACCAAAAGCAATCTACAGAGTCAATCCAATTCCCATCAAAATATCAACACAATTCTTTACAGAACCTGAAAGAACAATCTCAAATTCATATGGAAAAACCAAACAAAACAAAAATCCAGAATAGCTAAAACAATTCTCTACAATAACAGATCTTCTGTAGGTATCTCCATCCCTGATCTCAAGCTGTACTACAGAGAAACTGTAATAAAAAATGCATGGTACTGGCATAGAAATAGACTGGAGGATCAATGGAACTGAAGACCCAGAAATAAACCCATATACCCATGGACACTTGATTTTTGACAAAGAAGCCAAAATCATACAATGAAAAAAGATGGCATTTTCAACAAATGGTGTTGGTCTAACTAGATGTCTACATGTAGAAAAATGCAAATAGATCCATATTTATTACCCTGCAAAAAACTAAAGTCTAAGTGGATCAAAGATCTCAACATAAAACCAGACACACTAAATCTGTTAGAAGAAAAAGTGGGGAAGAGCTTGGAACTCATTTGCACAGGAGACAACTTCCTAAACAGAACACCAACAGCACAGGCTCTAAGATCAACAATTATTAAATGGGACCTCATGAAGCTGAAAAGCTTCTGTGAAGCAAAGGACACTGTCAACAGAACAAAACGTCAACCTACAGACTGGGAAAGGATCTTCACCAATCCTACATCTAACAGAGGGGCTAACATCCAGAATATATAAAGAACTCAAAAATGAAATAACCCAACTTAAAAATGGGGTGCAGAGCTAAACAGAGAATTCTCAACAGAAGAATCTTGAATGACCAAGAAGCACTTAAAGAAATGCTCAACATCCTTAGTCATCAGAGAAATGCAAATCAAAACGGCTCTGAGATTCCATCTTACACCCCTCAGAATGGCTAAGATAAAAAAACACAAGTGACAGCACATGCTGGAGAGAATGTGAAGAAAGGGGAACCCTCCTCCATTGCTGGTGGAAATGTAAACTTGTACAACCACTTTGAAAATCAATCTGGCGCTTGGAACACAATCTAAGGAACTTGGAATAGCTCTACCTCAAGATCCAGCTATACCTACCACTCCTGGGCATATACCCAAAAGATGCTCAAGTATACAACAAGGACATTTGCTCAGCTATGTTCATAGTGGCTTTCTTTGTAATAGCCACAGTCTGGAAACAACCCAGATGTCCCTCAACCAAAGAATGGATACAGAAACTATTTTACTATTCAGCTATTAAAAATAAGGAAATCATGAAAATTACGGGCAAATGGATGGATCTGGAAAAGATCATCCTGAGTGAGGTAACACAGACCCGGAAACACACACATGGTATGTACTTACTTATAAGCAGATATTAGCCATATAATACAGGATAAACATACTACAATCCACAGACCTAAAGGAGCTAAATAACAAGGAGGATCCTAGGAAGGATGCTTAAATCTTATTCCAAATGGAAAACAGAATAGACACCAGAAGTGGTGGAAGAGAGGGAACAGGATGGGAGCCTACCACAGATGTCCTCTGAAGGACTCCACCCAGGGGATCAAAGCAGATGCTGAGACTCACAGCCAAACTTTGGGCAGAGTGCAGGGAATCTTATGGATGAGTGGGGGAATGGAAGAACCTGGAGGGGACAGGAGCTCCACTAGGAGATCAAGAAAGCCAACAAATATGGGCTTGGGTTAGGGGCAGGGGCTGCGGAGACTGTTGCATCAACAGAGGACCATTCATGCAGAGGACCTAGGCCCCCTGCACAGATGTAGATCATGGCAGCTCGGACTCCATGTGGGTTTCCTAGTAAGGGGAGCAGAGGCTGTCTCTGACATGGACTCTGTTTCCTGCTCTTCAATCACTTCCCCCGGAGCAAAGCAGACTTGTCAGGCCACAGAGGAAGACGGTGCAGGCAGTCCTGATGAGACCTGATAGTCTGGGGTCAGTTGGTAGGGGAGCAGGACTCCCCTTTCTGAGGACTAGGGAACAGGGCTAGAGGAGAAAAGGGAGGAAGAGTGGGACCAGGAGGAGATGAGGGAGGGGCGACAGTCAGGATATGAAATAAATGAATGTATCAAGGAATAAGGCGTGAGTTCTCTTAGACAGTGACCGCTCCAGTCATCTGCATTGTGCGCTTCTCTGTTCATCGAGTGAGTGTGTGCACGGGTTTGTTCGTATGTATATGTGTGTCTCTGTGGGTGTACCTACTACATATTTGTGTATGTGTGTGTGTGTGTATGCATGGTGTGTGTGGTTTGTGTGTGTGTGTGGTTTGTGTGTGTGCATCTCAGCACTGAGCCAGAACAGGGAGGTTTGTGCGGGGTGCTCGCTGACTTTGGCTAGCTAACAATCTCGGTGCCTCTTTTTCCTGTGACAGCACTGGAGGGGGGAGGGGTGGGGACTGCCAGGCCCGGAGAATTCTGTAATTACTTTCTGTGGTTTGAATTTAATGTGTAGGCGATGACACCCTGGAGGGGTTTCTGGCCATGAGGCTCATTTTTGGTCATTTGTCTGAGTAGCTGGCCTCTGATTGCCACCCTCAGATGGCTGTGAGTCGTCACTGCACAGGTGGTCCAGATGCCTGAAGCAGTAGGTTGGCTTGGGGGCTGCTCCAGGGCCAGAGCAGTCAGCCTCCCATGGCTGCATGAGTCCAGGGCACAGTACCCTAGCTCTGTGCCATAGTCACCCATCCAGGGTGTTCCAGAGGACTGCCTAACAGTTTGTTCACAAACACAAGTTTCTATGGCAACCTAATAAAAGAAGAACTGGAGGAAGAGGGAAGCAGCTCCTCCCGGCTTCCCACGGGCCGCTTTGTGAGGTTACCCTAAGACCTCATGAGGGTGTATCCCTTCCCGAAATTGCCCGACACTGTCTGTGTGTCCCAATGCAGGGCTTTGTGTCAGATCAGAGACCAATCTGTGCCTTTTTCCTCAGACACAACATGGATCTCCTGAAAAGTTCCAAACTACGTTGGTTTGTTTTTAAATTTTAGTAAATTCAGCACTTCCTGGGTTTGGCCAGTCCAGTGCACCACAAGCTGCTTCCAGCCTGAACCAAAGAGTGTGTAGGGGCCTGCAAGCAGCCAGTGCTGAGGCTTTCCGCTCTCCCTGCCAGACCTAGAGGCTTCTGCTGTGGTTTGCTGACTCGTGGTCACACGCACCCAGCACACATGATCTGTGCAGGGAGATGCTACACGCTGGGTGTCCATCATGCCCTGTGCATGTGCCCTGTGCCAGCTGCCATCGAAGCTCTAGGAAGGAAGTGGGACTGGCCCGTCCATTGGGAAGACAAATGGGAATATGTCTGGACAGCAAAGGAAGTGTTTTCATGTCCACTTTTCTAGTGAGAGAAGCCCAGCGGTAATTGCTCTTGATGAGAAGGAATTGAGGCCTGACATTTGGAAGAATCCGGCTCAGGGTTCTGAGTCAGCCCTCATCAGCCCTCCACAGCGCTCACTTCTCTGACCATTTAATTGAATGCTGCTGCCCAGGCACTGCTATAATCACAGACACTGTGGGGGATTAGAAACTTGTAAACTTTTAGAGCACTGAAAGCCAAATGGTCATCCAGGAAACCACGGCAGAGTATCTGGCCCCGTGGAGGCTGCTTTCGGCTTAGAGACAATGTTAAGTTCCCTGTGAATCCCACAGCAAAACAGGAGGTGAAACACAGGTAGCAGCGAGTTTCCAAAGTTTGTCCTAATTGGTGCTTTCCAGGGTTTGTGCTAAGTGTCTTCTCTGAGGAAGCCCAGCACTGCTTCCTTGTATACACCTTTGAGGTTAATCTTTATATGCGTGTATATACATTATATATACATAATTCTTTCAGCTAATGCCATGTGTATTCCTTGTAACTCTAACCCTGTTATCTGGATACAAGTCATTATATGTCACCTCATATTGCTGTCAGCCAGTCCTGTGGGCTTGGATTCTATCTTATAGACTTATCCCCCAAAGAAAAGAATTACTAGCTATGTGCTTCTTTATTTGAAATATTTCAGTGGTTTTACTTTCCTGTAGGGAAACCCTAGACTCCTGAGCATGATGAAGTCGCTATGGTCAGCATGTGATGGCCATTGTCACTAGTTTAAGTGTTGTAAAGTGGATTGAGAACTTGATGGGATTAAGAACTAGCCCACTAGGAAGGCAAACGTTGGGCATTGTCTCGGCTCCTTTCCTGCTGCTATGATAAAAACAAGTTAAAGGAGGAAGGACTTAATTTGGCTCACAGTTTTACGTCCAGTCCACCTTTATGGGGAAGTTGTATCAGTGGAAGCTCAGAGTAGTCTATTACACTCATGGTCAAGACCAGGGAGTGAGGAAATACCGCACCTTGAATGTTCGCAGAGCATTTCTTTCCACTCACAGCATAGTCCAGGATCTTCTTCCTCAGGTCAAACCTGATGTAAATGATTCCTCATTTCAAATCCTTTCCCACATGGCTCTACATTGTATCAAGCTGACAACTAACGCTGACACTCACAGGTTGTCTTTGAGGGAGTTTCCAGAGAGCCTTAACGGAGGTAGAGCACTCACTTGGAATGAGGGCATCACCATCCATAGGCCAGGATGCAGGCTGAGGGAAAAGGTAAAAGGACAGGCCAACTGTGCCCCAGCATTCCAGTGTGCCCCTTTCTGTCTCCTGCTTGATACTATGAGCCAAACAGCTCTGGTGCACATACTGTTTCTGTCATGGTGTAATGCTTTTCTCTGAGCACCCTCAAGTTGTTTCTGTGTCCAATATTTGGTCCTAGCAGCACAAGCAGCATTTTACCTGCACACAACATCCTCCCAGCCACCACGGCTCTGGGCCGGACGCCCTAGGCCATTCCTTTCGTCTGTTCACCTTTGTTATCTTGGGCTTCCCGTCTATGCTCAAACACCTCTTCTAGCCTAAACTATCTGTCCTTACTCTCTGGTGTCATTAAATAAGTTGCACAACTTTTAGAGAGATGATAATTTGAAGCAAACAAAGTCCTGCTGGTTTTGCACACTTGAGAACAGTGTGTGCTGGCTGAGCAGAAGGCCTGGGTATCTTTCAAATGAGTTGGAATCTCGACCGCTCCGTGTGGGATTGCTTCCCAGAGTCCCACCATTAGGAAATGGGTGAACATTTGGGAGGCAGGGCCTTGTTGGAGAGTGTGCCTTTGAGTGAGGTGTGTTAACCTGACTCTTTCCACTTCCCAGATGTCATGAAATGAACACGCATGTTTCTCTGCCAAACACTCTAACCAGGAGAAGAAGATCAAGAACCAGGAGAGGGAGGAAGTTTTTGCCTCCAAAATTCAGAATTGCATTATGAGCAATGATTGGAGTTCCTCATTCTGTTAGCCTTAGGATCTTCTTCAGAGACAGTTAGAGACCATAATAGCTACCAGGCCAGCAGAGGACATTAACCAATGCATGAATTCATCTGCATTGCTCCACGGTGACAATTTGGCAGAGCCAGCTCCTCTATGGGAGATGCTGGAGAGAGAACACCCAATGTTTATGGCACAAGCTGCCTTTTTTGGTGAAATAGATGCTTAGCTTAGGAACTGTTGCCAGACCTTCTAAAATATCACATCTTCAAGAGGCAAAGGTGAATTTAGGGAAAGACAGAAGTGACACTTCTTAGCTGGAATGAGAGTACAGAGTCCCTCTGAGATCTTTAAAAATAAGGACACTGCAGACACTCTGCAACTATTCCTAAGGAGTCAAACAGACTTTTGGGGACTCAGTAGTTAAGATGGTCTGCCCTGAGCCTTCGGAATTGACTGGCTGTGCCAATGTGCCCCGCAGAGCAGACATTGAGCATGACCTGGCACCCAGGCGAGTGTCTCTTTCTACTCAGACTTTAGACTCCTGGATTGTGCTGCTTCCTGCCACCTTCCCTTGCTCCGCAGGTCCGCTAGCTTCCTCTCATCCCATTTGTCTCCTCATCCTTGACTTCCCTAAGTCCCACTGGCTGACTTGAGTTTCAGGAGTTCTCCCCAACTTCTTTATAACGACTCATTAGGGACAGGAACCCCACATGTAGGCTGTAAGCGCCGGCTTCTTGGAGGGTTATTTACCCCCCGCTCCCCCCGTTAGTGTTCTCCCAGTCTTTGTCCATCCCATACTCTCTTGGATTATGCTCTACAAACTCTTTTCTTAAATGTTTTTCCTTTCCCCTTTATTTAAATTTCTCTCAAGACTCACTCTCAAAATCTGAATAAATCAATGGAGAAAAGAGCGACTGGGAAGGAGGGTCAGGAGGTTCCAGTGTTCGCTGTTCAAGTTCAGGGCTGTGAGCGCTTAGCACGCGGGGGGCCCCAGGTGAGAGCCCCAACCTCAAGGAAACAGGTGGAGTGATAGAGCAGGCATGACCTCTGCATCCTGGGTGTGTAGGTAGATGGAGCTATGAGCTGTGTGCAAGAAGGAACACACACACACACACACACACACACACACACACACACACACACACACCAGAGACCATTTGGGGTTCAGAACAGGAAAAGGGTCTAATTTCTGACTCTTCCACCACTGAGGTAAGCTAAGGGCAGACTTTGGGTGTGTGCGGGTTCCATCTGAACCTGAGTTACTATTTATAGATGATCATTATTCGTCTACAAAAGGTTTGATAACTACATAAATACTGTTTTTCCTTTTCTTGTACTCTAAGCCTCAGCAGGTGCCGAGAAGCAATACCCAGAAAGACACTGCTTTGAGGTGCCTATGCCTCTCTGAGTGAGCAAGGGATGCTGTCTTCCTTGACAGAAGTCACATTGCGTCAACCTAAAAGGGATTTTTCAAACTGTCTGTGTTTTCTGACCTCTGAGAATGGGGAAGAAGAGATGAGCAGGAGAAATGAATTAGGACCAGGTACAAAAAGGAAGAGAAATGGGATAGAGGAAGAAGAGTGGAGAGTTCTCTGTCCAGTCAGGCAACTGCATCTCACCTGGTAGTTTGGCTTTGCAGGGCAAGGTTGTTAATTTCCCACAGTCCTCTAGGCCAGAGGTCCTTCACACTATAGCTGGAACTTCTGCACTTAGGAGCTTTCAAGACTGGTGCTACATGGTTTGATATTGAGCATCACAAAATAATAACAGACATGGCTAAGCTGTTTTATTTTTTCTTTCTCTTTTGTATGAATTCCAGCACAATTTAAAGTGGCTTAGTTTCAAGAGGGGTAAATGTTCAAATAAGCATGTATGATTCAAAATATTCACAAAATATTGAGTTCTGATGGTTAGAAAAAGAGCCTGCAAGGTGGTATATTTGGTTTGAACGGAGCGACAGAAATGCTCATTGCTTTGCTGTGTCTGCCTTGTTTTTCTGGGGTTATTGAAGAAAAAGAGCTTTGCCAAAATGAAACAAGACACAGAGCCGCTTCTTTGAACCTGAGAACTCTCCAGTGCCCAAATATGATTAAAAGCCATCTTGGTTAAGCCCTTTTGATCAACACGCATGTTGTAAAACCTGCACGGAGTTCCTGGCAATTTTACGGTCTTATCTGTGTGGTCCTTTTCTTTGGCAAACATTCAGCAGGATGTTGTCCTGTGGGGCGCCATGGGTGCTCAGGGAAGGGGACTGCAGAACTCAATGCCCCCACCCCCGGTGCCAGCCCCCACCCCCGGTGCCAGCCCCCACCCCCGGTGCCAGCCCCGGCAGACCCAAGCAATTGTCCTTTCCTGTCTGGACACAAAAGAGGCTTTCTGAGAAGAGAAACAGGGAAGAGCAGGAAAGAAACCCAAAGAGTGAGTCTGAGGGTGCATAAGGGGGTACACAGATGGATGTTGGCATCCGTCAAGTTTTCCTTACTGAAGACTCTAATTGAATTTCACCCACTGACGCTGGAGCACGCGGCGGAGCAGGACTTCCCCATTCTATTTATATGTCTATGAAGTAGATCATTGTAATGGACGCAGATGGGCAATGAGCACACAGTTATTGCATAATTTTTCAAAATTTTACGATTGCTTTTCCTACTTCCTCCCAGCATAAAGGCCTCTCTATGCAGCCTGCAGACTGCTCACTGTATCTTTGGTATATTTTACCACTTCAGCCCATTTTAATTTATAGAAGTGCTGTGCAAACAGCCCACAGAACGAAGCTGATTAGTGAGACACAGACACCCTGAGCCCTATTAAGTTACTTCTGAGATACTTGGTGAATACAAGCACACGTGTGCTCCCTCGCTTCCTTTCCTGCCCGAGTCTCGACTCGGCAGACATTGAGACTCGGGGAATGGAAGGAAACCAAATTAAAGCCGCTCACCAGCTCACAGCAACCAGGACAGAGAATGTCAGCCATAGGATGGGTGCTCCAGCAAGGTGGGAAGTTTCTCGCTGGCTTGAGCTTCTAAACCAGCTTGGATGATGGCTGGGATATGCCATATGTAACCTAACAAGCAGCCGTACATGGTGATGGCCAGGGCCCAGCATGCAGTTCAGTGGTTAGAGCCCTCTAACCCTATGTTCAACCTATGTCTAACCCTATATTCAACCCTATGTCCAAGCTCCAGTGACTTGTCCAGGGGGTGGGTGTGGTGGGTGCCACCTGCAAGCCCAGCACTCAAGAGAGAAGAGGGAGGATCAGAAGATCATCCTAGACCACACAGTGAGTTCATGGGTACCCTGGGCTGTGAGCCATCTCAAAAACAAACAGACAAAGATGAGTGTGCGCCCAGGGCATGTGACGGCCTTGGTGGAAAGCAATAACCTGGTTACTCAGCTCTTAGGTTGATCTCAGCAAGAAGCTGGCCTGCTGGGCAATAACCAACACTGTAGCCATTCTTCTCCTGCTCCCACTGTGTCCAGCAGTACCGTCCCTGCCCCTCAGAGGAACTTGATCCTCTGAGCTTTCGTGCTGGGAAAGGGCTTCATGGACTGTAGACATTCCTGAAAACGTGGCTGGTCTGTCTGTGCTGCAAGGGAAGGCTTCCCTTGCAGCCAGACTGAGGCAGGAGCAGCCAGAATCTGAGACATCACAGAGCACATCGGTGGGAAGTTCTGTAATTCTAAATCTGAATAAGCACATGAAAGGATTATCAAATCTGGAGAAAGAGAACAGACTCCTGCAGGTTGTCTTCTGAGCTCCATACGTATGCCATGACATACATAATAAATGTAAGGATTATTTTTTTAAAGAATAGTTTAAGTGTGTATCAAAATAAGTTAAAATCTTAACATAACATACTTCTAGAATATGGCTGTACAGAGTCCCCATTGTTGATCCCTGTGTACCCCGTGTGTGGGTGGGCACAGGTTAAACCAGTCTGCAAGGATCCTGGCAGCTTCTCTGCAGACGGAGTTTGGAAGTGTGATAGCATTGCCAGAGCCCATTCAGAGAGCTGAGAATGTCCAGCACTCAGCCCTAGGACATGGAGACAGTGCGAGCACTGGTGTGGTTCTTATGTCTTTGAGCTCTCTAAGGACCTAATAACTGATTTCTGAGAAATTAGAGAGATTAATATTCATTCAATTAAAACTATGAACAAAGCAACAGTAAGAAATGGTGCCTACCATTGAGAAACCCTGGGCCCCTGAGGAGGAGAATTAATCGAATCATCTGCTTGACTGGGAAATTTAAATGAAGATATCATCTTCCAAAACTTGAGCAAAGTAATATCTAGAATTACTTAAAATAGTCCCCCTTTCCTGTTACATTGCTCCCAGGAAACCCAGAGCTCTGTTGTATACTAAATTGTCAGCTAAGAGTTAGAAAGAAAATATCCTGAAACATTAGTCTATTGAATTCTGGATACTTTTTTCAAACACTGTTTTGATGTTCCCTCAACTTACGTTGGGAGCTAAGATAGTAGAGGGAGACTGAACAGTTACAGTGCTGGGGCGGGTAGAGGGCACGCAGACAGAGTCCAGCAAGACCCACACACATCTCCCCGAGGCCGGGCTTGCCACGGGCTTCTTTGTATTTGTATGAGATGTGCCCGCGTGAATCACTGTCTCCTCTTCTTCCCGGGAACTCTTCAAATGGAATTTTATGTCTGCTCAGAAGACAATTTAAGAAAGATGTGGAGTTGCCGGAGAGGTTATGGTGGAAACTATTTAAAATGATTGGAAATCTGTAAACCATGGTCCTCAGAGGGAACTGGAAAGAAAAATTAGTCTTTTTTTTTTTCTTTTTTTAACATAATAGTAAGTTGAGCTGGGATAAGGAGGAGATGGAATGAAGTAAATTAGGAAGAAATAATTTATAATGGAATCAAAGCAAGACTGGTCTTTTTGAAAGATCCATGAATTGTTTCATTTAAATGTTAGAATATTCGGACAGGAAAGTTTAGGAACGCTTCCTAAATGGAAGGTTCTTATAAACCACTTTCCTCCAGTGCTGCTTTCTTCTTCCAGTGCCAAAGAAAATTTAGCTATTTGTTTTCGTTTTTTTTTTTTTTTTTTTTTTTGAGGAGGGAGGGAAGGGGAAGAGGTTGAGACAGGATCTTGCTATATATCCCTGGACAGTCTGGAGCTTTTCATGTAGTCCAGGCTAGCCTCAAACTTGCAGCAATTTTCCCTTGTCGGCTTCCCAAGGGTTGGTACTACCAGCGTGCACTTCTTCAACAGGCTTTTGTTTTAGGAATGTCTCTAAGAGAAAAGGAAAAAAAACCATGTGCACGTCTTCATGGAACTGGAAGGCAACTGTCTTTGTGGATAACTGAGCTGCTCAAATCTCCTGTTCTAGGACGCTCCCGGCGGAAGCCTGTTGCAGCCCTGTGGGGCTTTGGATGGGACACCCGAGCTAAGTCTAAACATCAGACAGAGAAGCTGGGCGCCAGGCCCAGAACCTCCACTAGCTGATGGCCGGTCACCCAGCCTCCTTAGGCCTTGTTCTTTGTCTACAAAGAGGGAAACCTCTGAGGATTCCCTGAGTGCTGGCCATGCAGTGCTCTCTGGGGTCAGGCAGCAGGATGCAGAGATTTTCTCTAGCAGTTCTGGTCCGCAGAGTGATGCCTGGGCATGTCCACAGGAAGGCAGTTCTGGAGGATCCCAGTGTCCTCTGCGCTGAGGTCAGACAAAGGCTGACACCCCTGGTGAGTGCTCCCCTCTCTAAGGAGAAAGGGAAAGGGCCCAGTGCCCATCCTTCTCATCTGCCAACACTCAAGCCGTACCACACACTCCAGTAGATGGTGACTTGTAAATATTCTGACAGCTGCTTTGAGTGCCAGCAAGCTTTCTCCCATTAGCACGACCCCGGGAAGCCCAGATGGCTCCAAATCCCTTTCTTTCTCAGGTTTGGCACCCTGTGGTTCTCCCAGAATACAAACACTTCCCCATCTTCACGTCTGCTCACACTTCCCCATCAATCTGATGATAGGAAACCGCCTGACTCCATTAAAGAGTAGTTAGAGCAACTGAGGTTAGACCACGGGCACTGGTCTGGAGTGTGGAGTGGGCGGGAGGGGGCTGGAGTCTGGAGTGTGGGAAAAGTGGGCGAATCCACAAGCACGTGGCTTGTGACCACCCACCTCAACGCTATCCCTAGAGGCTGCTGTCCGAGCTAACACACACACTGCTTCCTTGGCAAGAAAGAACGCTTTGCCACAAAACACCTTCTTGACCAACTTTCTGATGTGAAGAGACACATGTCAGCAGGACTCTGTTCTCTTCTCCCTTTCGTCAGTACAGGAGCCCTGTATGTGGGGTTTAACCTGCTTTTCTCCTGTGTGGTCTCTGCTTCCACCTTTGTGTGCTGTCCAGCCCAGGAGAGTAAGACTGCAGGAAACTCCTTTCTTCTTTGCAGTTTGTATCCCAGCTATAGCTCCCTCCCTCATCTCCCTCTTCCCTCCTCCCTCTTCCCGCCTATATCTCCTCTTCTCGTCTACTGATAGGGGAGGTTCTCCTTCCCTTCTATCCCTCCTCCATTGCTGGTGGGAATGTAAACTTGTACAACCACTTTGGAAATCAGTGTGGCACTTTCTCAGACAATTAGGAATAGCGCTCCCTCAAGATCCAGCTATACCACTCCTGGGCATATATCCAAAAGATGCTCAAGTACACAACAAAGACATTTGCTCAACCATGTTTGTAGCAGCTTTATTGTTATAGCCAGACTCTGGAAACAACCTAGATGCCCCTCAACTGAGGAATGGATACAGAAATTGTGGTACATTTACACAATGGAATACTACTCAGCAATTAAAAACAAGGAAATCATTTAAATCAGGTAAATGGTGGGAACTAGAAAAGATCATCCTGAGTGAGGTATCCCAGAAGCAGAAAGACACACATGGTATATACTCACTTATAAGTGGATATTAGACATATAATATAGAATAAACATACTAAAATCTATAGTCTTGAAGCTAAGCAAGAAGGAGGACTCTGGGTAAGATGCTTAAAAAAACAACTTTGGTACAGGGTCTCACGGGGTTTCTTAGGCTGGCCTTGAATTTGTCGCCCTGCCTCATCCTCCGGAGTTGCTAGGATCTTATAAGTGTGTGCCATTCGTCCCAGTGGCAAATTCTTATACAGTGCTTACTGTGGTATTTGCCAGAAACTATTCTAAACATTCCTTTTGTATAGTAACACATTTAATGCTTTAAAAATCACTGCTGCTGATATTGTCCTTAGCATGCAATGCAAGGAAATTAGAGAGATGAAGGTTAAATATATTTTTCCACAATGTTGTACATGTAACAGTCATGTTCTTCTGGGAGACAAAAAGATGGAAACTGAGAAAGATGAGTCCAGAGTTCTAGCGCGAAGACCAGCTTTGCAGCAGCCAGTTGTGTGGACTTTTCTCAGGCAAGTTCAACAGGTTCAAAGTAAAACAAGCCGGGTCTTCATCTTTGTTTGCTTTGTAGAGCCTCCCCACGTGTTTGCTCTGTGGGTGCTCACTGAGATGGGCTGATCAGTGAGCACAGAGCTGGTGCCGGGCAACACTGTCCTGCATGGAAGAGCAGCCGTGGCCAGCGCAGACCCGAGAGGCTGGCCTTGGTTTCCCGCTGTGAACGACTCTTCCTGAACTTCCTGTGGTCTCAGAGGGGTTAGAGCATCCAGGGATCCTGGAAACTGTCCCCTGTGGTAGGCTGAGACAGTTGGAGGCATCTCTTGCAGGCCTGTGACTCCTCAGTCATGTCTGCGAGCCCTGGGGGCCTCGCCGGTTCTGCAGGCTCGGCTTGATTGTTCCTAGGCCACCTTTGTTCACACCCTGCCTACATTTGTGCCTTCTTCACTGAGAGGCATTCGGTGTCGAGCCCCGAGGAGTGCAATGGGAGGAAGGAGTGATCGGCGCGCAGTGCTGGATTCAAAGCCTGTCTGGGCCTTTGGAGACGCCGGATCCACCAGTCACTGGGAGTTCCTGAGCCTCAGCGTCCAGGGCGGTGTTGTTGGGAGGTGACTAACGCCCTGCCCCAGAGTCCGATGCCTCATTTTTGGTGTCTCCTTCCACTTTGGTTCACACTGTGGGGATCTGCTCTGTTCTCATCAGTTCTGAACATGCTCATTTCAGCGGAGCTGTGGAGACCATCATGTACCAGAGACTTCAGTTTCATTCTTTACTGGCCACACTCATTCCCAATCCGCCACTGATTTAAGGCTTTAAATCAAAGGACACGAGAGGCAGGGACAGAGCTGCGAAAGCTCAAGCCACTCTGACTCTTCCAGCTCTATGCTTGATTCCGTGAGGGCAGCACAGGCTCTTCCTTTGAATTTCAGAGGTCATAACTTCCCTGAATAGAAAGTGCATGAGTTTGGCTCCTTCTCCTTTGGAGATGGTGAGATAAATAGAATCAAAGCTGTTCCCTCCTTCCTGTCTCCAACATTCTGCGTGTTTTTAACTGTAAGAGTTGCCTGTCTGATGAGCTCTGTTGCCTGCTCTTCAATCACTTCCCCCGGTGAGGCAGCCTTGCCAGGCCACAGAGGAAGAGGATGCAGGCAGTCCTGAAGAGACTTGGCAGTCTGGGGTCAGTTGGTAAGGGAGGAGGGTCCCCCTTTGTGAGGACTAGGGGACAGGGAGGGAGGAGTAGGGAGGGAGGGTGGCACCGGGAGGAGCAGAGGGAGGCTACAATCAGGATGTAAATGAATAAAAATTAATAAAACGTTATCTGTTTGAAATGTTTGAAAGGGAATACTTAAGACTAAAGAGTAAGAAGACAGACCTGTGTCTGCAGGGCTGAGTCTCAGGTGTGTGTAGACTGTTGTCTGGTGCTACGAACTGTGCAGCCTGTGAGCTTCAAGTGAGCAGAGCCTCTATCCAGGTAGGGCTTGCCCAAGACCTGCTTGCCTGCAGCCTTCAACTGGAGGAACGGGAGCCTTCAAAGGGAGGAAAGTGTGTGTGTGGAAGGACATTCCCAGAAGCGGAAGAGTTTTTGTACTACGAGGATCTGAAGTGAAGTCATACCCGAGGATTCCACCCGTGGCTCCTGGGATGACAGGAGTTCCAGGCTGCGCAGCTTAAATAACCGATGCGCACCGTGTCAGTGCTCTGAGGCTGGAATCATCATGGATCAGTCCTTCTGAGTGTGTGACAGTGGCCACTGCACACCCCTCTCCAGCTTTGGTTGGGCCCCATGCTGTAAGTGTGGGTTGGCGCTGCGTTCTCAGTGCCCTCTGAGCCTGGCTGAGTCAGTATTCACAATCTCCCTGTCGTAAGCCCGCCTACCACATTGGACTAGGCCCCATCCCCACAATCTCATTTTAACTTGAGCACCTCTGTAAAGATGCCATGTCTAGATTAGGACTCACTCTGAGGTGCTGGGGACATGGGTGTGCCTGCTTCTGACATCATAGTCACCAAGAAAGGAAGTGGAGCAAACCTGGTCAACCTTCGTTCTCTGAGGAGCTGGGCCCATCCCTGTGGTTGAGCTTCTGTCCTTCAGATGGTAACGCTGCCGTTGGTAAGAGCTGTGTGTTTCCTGTCTTCCCACTTCCAGAGACTGAGTACATTCTGAGGAGAAAGCGTGGGTCTGGGCTCTTGGGAGAAGGCCTGGGGCAAGGACTCTGAACTGTAGCCTTGGCTCTGACAAGTTTGGCAGGCACCAGTCCCCCCTGTCTGACACAGCAGCAGAGCACACCCACAATCGTGAGGACCCCGCCTCGCCTTGTTCTGGGGACTCACCCAGCAGCAGCTAGAAGAATCTTGGCCCATAGCTGACAGCATGATGTTTCACGGCATCACGGACTGGCTGGTGACACACACACTGTGTTACAGTCGCACAGACTTAGAATTGGGCCCACTACAGGCTCAAAGGGAAAGATGCTTCCCGCCAAGCTTGATGGCTTGTGGTTGCTTTCCAGGATCCAGGGTAGAAGGAGGCAATGGCCTCTGCGGCGTCCTCTGCCCTCCACATGTGGGCACACACACACACACCAAATAAATAAGTTTAATCAAACCTATACAGATGAGAGCAGTTCACAGCAGAGATTGTGGCAGAGGAGATGTCACCTGAGTGTTAGACAGAGCAGGCGTCTGTTCTCAGGGCCTCCAGCTCTGTCTAATCCCCGCTCCACTCCACAGCAGGGCAAGCCGTTCCCAATGTCCTTTCACCCTAAAACCTAAGCCACACCCGTGCCAGCGAGCGTGTAACTCCTACTCAGTGGAGATGAGCTCTCTGACAAACGTAGCTGTTTCTTGATTTTAAGTTTACTCCTGACCTTCATTGACTTGAACTCTTCCTCTTCCCTTTGAACAAGGGCTGAACTTGAGCCACACCCAGGGGAGTCAGCTGCAGTGGAAAATAGTCTCCAGGGCTTGGGGTTGGAGGCAAGGAAGAGGAGCAGACAGGGAAGTCTGGCTGTTCCCTTTCATGTATGTTCCGCTCCCCACTCAGCGCAGAACTGCAGAGGAAGTCTCCCAAGCAGGAAGCTCCCGGGAATCAAAAGCAGTGGCTCTGGATGACTTCCCAAAGCAGCAGGAGTTCAGAATTCATATCAGGCAAATCAATACTAAGCCCATTCAGAGTCAGACAAACAAAGTGATGATTATTTTATGTCGCTGGGCCCAAAGCAAACCTAGTTCCAGCATTTCTAGTACCTATTAACATTTACTAAGTTCCCTCTGGTAAAAGGCAAACTTTTCGGAACTGTCCATGCCTAGCTACTTCATGCCTTTTCACACTAAGCATAAAACAGACCTAAAGTCTAAATTCCAGTGTAGATGTCCTGCTGTTATCAGAACTCTCTCCTTTCTCTCTCTCTTTTTCTCTCTCTCTCTCATCTCCTGTTGGTGCTACTTGGTTGAAATGGAATAAAGAGAGCCTGGAGAACCCTTAATCCACTTTGTGATTAGCCTGCCAGCAAAATCAGCTCTGTTCCCACTGGTGCAGAGCAGGATCCTCTGTTCAAGAGATTAGCTCTCATCAGGCTCAAAGACACAGCAGACCGTCCACCCGAGACGTGTTTGCAGAGACACGGTCCCGTTCCTCGCCGCTTTTACCGTGTGAAAAGGAAGACACTGTCTCCATCTGGAAGCGATCTCAGGCTGAATCAGCCAGTTCCCCTTGGCAAGAGGCTTGCTCTGAGCGCAGTGATGGCGGCATCTCTTACCCACGGATGAAGGACTAGACCTGAGAATTCTGTCATCCCTGAACTGACATGGCACCACACAGAACACATATTCTTAAGCAACCCTAAGTGTGACTCTGGGCTGGTACTCCCCTCCCTGCACACGCGTCCATGTAGCAGGAGCTGTACCAGGTTCTAAGACATAAGGGCAACCTTGGGGTAAACAGATGTAGATAGACAGATGAGGGATAGATGACAGATAAGGGACAGGTGACAGATAATAGATCTAAGAGTAAAAATGATGTAACTGAGTGAAAGTGATATAGATGATAGATAGATAGATAGATAGATAGATAGATAGATAGATAGATAGATACAGGTGGCAATAGGTAAACAGACATGTGAATGACAGTGATAGATTAGATAGATAATAGATGGATAGATAGATGATAGATAGTTGATGATAAATGAAACATAGATATATAGATGATGATAGATGATTAAAGATATGGTAGATGAAAGATAGATGACAAATTAGATAGATGGATAATAGACATATATACCCAGATGATGCTAGATTGATGAGAGCGAGAGGCAGAGAGAGAGAAGTAAAGATAGATGGAAGGTCTGACATACTGTCTAGAGGAGCGTGTGTTCGTGTCCCAGGCTGGCTGGTGAGGGATTAGATCTGGGCTTTGGGGCGTTGGGAAGAAGATAGCCCCTGGGTGTGGCAGCGCAGTGGCGGGCAGTTGTGTGGCTGATGGCCACAAGCTGCTGGCCTCACACCTGGAGGCAAACTGAAAGCAGGTCTTGCATCTCCACCAGCATGAGAGAACTTCTGTTTTGGCAGCTCAGCAGCTACCCCTACTGGCAAGGCAAAGTTGGCATCTGAGGTACTGAGTGGATTCTGCCTGCTTTTGTCTGGGGCAGAGTGTGGCTCTCTTGAGTTGTCAGGTCTGTTCTAGCTCTCCTCCTGCCTTACTCCCCAGCTAGTTAATGCAAAAAGCACATGGCATACTGCTGGTACTTTTCGTATTGCTGTGACCAAATACCCAGCAAGAAGCAACTTCAAGGAAGAGGGTTTATTTGGGCTCATGGTGTAACAGTGACAGAGACAGCGAGGCTATGAGAGCCAGAATTAGCTGGCTGCACAGTAGCCGCCATCGGGGAACAGTGGTGAAGGCTGGGCCACTCGGCTTTCTTATCTGTTTTGTTTTTGTTTTGTTTGTTCGTTTTTATTCGGTCTAGGCTTCCACCTAGAGGGTGGTTCCACCTACATCAGGACAGGTCTTCCCTCCGAAGTTAAACCTCCGGGAACTCCCTACGCCGTGAACACACCAAGAGGCGTACCTCCTAGGTAATTCCAAATCTAGCCAAGGTGGCAGTGAAGATCCACCTTCACGGTGCCCAACGGTATATTTTTGATCTAGTGTGATACTTTGGAAGGTAGGGATTTGTGGCTGAAGCCATCTTCACCAATAGAGAGAGCTCTGCTTGGGACCTCTGTGGAGCTGTCTAAAGCTGCTGAGCGAAAATTAGCTAAGGTTAGGGTCTTTATCAGTTAACAACTAATGTTGTAAGCAAAGGCAGAACAGACACACACACACACACACACACAGAACGTATTCAACTCTAATCAAACTGCTCGCACTGTCTATTGTCTTCACTTTAGAGAAATGATTGTATGGTGTAGCCTTCTCATCTCACTGATTCATTCATTCATTTTGTGACTGTTTTATCTGTACACCCATCCATTTTGTTTACTGGTTTATTGGTTTGTTTATTGGAGGTGCTCTGGCAACCCTGTAGCCCAGGCTACCCTCAGGCTTGCAGTGAACCTCACGCCACTGGCTCCTGGGCACTGGAATTACAGCTAGGAGCCATTCCACCTAGGTTTTTCAGCTTTTATCACCGGTCATGTGCTGGATGCCTCACACATGTGTCCCTACCGAGAGGGAAGGTGTGATCTCCAGAGCTGCAGATGTGTATAAGAATTCTGAGGTTTACTTAAAATTGTATCAATTCAGTTTCTCGGCACTTTCCAGAAGAAAGTTCTATTTCAATTCTCCACAGAGGTTTCATCTAAGTGGGTAATGGACTACCCAACTGTCCAAGTTGAAGGTGGCTGCAGCAAGCTAACGTGTGAAATGTTTGCCCTGGGAAAATGTGTGGGGTGAGGAAAAAAAGCCGAGGTAGAGCACGGCCTCTCTAACAAACCAAGGGTTGAGATCAATCATGATTCTCCGGCACACACGTGGTGGCTCAAAACCATCTGTAACTCCAGTGTCCCTCTGACCTCCATGGGCACACGGCCCTCCTACATACATGCAGGCAAGCCCTCTCTATACATTAGATAGATAGATAGAGAGATAGATAGAGAGATAGATGATAGATAGAAACATAGGTAGATGATAGATAGATAGATAGAGAGATAGATAGATAGAGAGAGAGATAGATAGATAGATAGATGATAGAGAGATAGATAGAGAGATAGATAGATAGAGAGATAGATAGATAGATAGATAGATAGATAGATAGATAGAAACATAGGTAGATGATAGACAGATGATAGAAACATAGGTAGATGATAGATAGATGATAGAAACATAGGTAGATGATAGATAGATGATAGATAGATAGATAGATAGATAGATAGAGAGAGAGATAGATGATAGATAGATAGAGAGATAGATGATAGAAACATAGGTAGATGATAGATAGATAGATGATAGACAGATGATAGATAGATGATAGAAACATAGATAGATGATAGACAGATAGATAGATAGATGATAGATGATAGAAAGATAGGTAGATAGATGATAGAAAGATAGATGATAGATAGATGATGGATAGATGATAGATAGATAGATAGATAGATGATAGAAACATAGGTAGATGATAGATAGATAGATAGATGATAGATAGATGATAGATGATAGACAGATAGATAGATGATAGAAAGATAGGTAGATAGATGATAGAAAGATAGATGATAGATAGATGATGGATAGATGATAGATAGATAGATAGATGATAGACAGATGATAGATAGATGATAGACAGATGGAGTAATGGAGGGGGCAGTTACTACTCCAGACGGACTTAGAATGCTCACTTTGTTAGGACAGGCTCCTTGCAGTCCTTCTGATCATCCGTGTGTGTGTGTGTGTGTGTGTGTGTGTGTGTGTGTGTGTGTGTGTGTGACCAGGACAGGCAGGGGGCTGGGCAGGGGTAGGGCAGGGGCAGAGCATTGGGGGGCTACACTTGTCTGAGTCAGACTCAGGTTGCTCACTATTCAGTCAGAACTTAGCTCAACTCTAAGTGCTGTAGAAGCAGAAACAGCAGGAGCTGCTGGCCAGGGCTCAACCCCTGGGGTCGGGAGTCAGGACAGGGAAGGCAAGGGACGTGGGAGCCCAGGCCAACCTGGACTCTAGGCATCCTGTGCAGACAGCAGAGGGAAGAGGCGCGAGCTTAGGGCAGGCACAGGGCCCTGTCTTGAGATGCTCAGAGCACTGAAGTAGAGCTGCTGCAGGCTTGAGGCCAGCCTGGGTTCAGAGGAAGACTCAGCCTCAGAAAGCCGAAAGGAGACAAGGAAGGAGAAAAGAAAAAAAGGTAGGAAGGGAAAGGAAGAAATGAAGAGAAGAAAATGGAGAGGGAGGGGAGAAGAGGAGGGAAAGGGAGAAGAAGAAAGGAGGGAAGAGAAGGAGAGGAAAGCAGGGGAGGGGAAGGGAGGGATAAGATGCTTCCTTCTCAGGAGGCAGACTTTGAGTTATGGCCTTAGTTCAAGCACTTTGCAAGAATTCAGAAACCATTCAGAAAACTGCAAGAGCAAACATCTTTTTTGCCTCTTTAGCAAGAAACAACCAGAAAATGAGGTTGTACCAAGGACCAAGAGACTCCAGGAAACTATAGCTGGCACAAAGAAGCCATCTCTGGCTCTGACATCTATTAGTGCTTGAGGTAACAGTTCCTGTGGGGATTGAGCTTTGCTTCCTGTTCCCGGAGGGGAGCAGGTGCTGAGCCCAGAGGTCACTTCCCTCGGAGGTGGGCTTTGGAGCCCCTGCAATGGGCAACCTTGGCCTCCCCCTGGCTCCCACAGCGAGCAGGTGACGCCAGTGCCTTCCTGCGGTCGGGGGAAGTGGATCCTTAGCTTGTCCAGAGTCTGTGAACCACTCATAAGGAGTGTGCTGGCAACTTGACTCCATCTCTCATTTTTACCTTTCTTCCATAGCTTTTCCTCCCCACTCTGTTGTCAGAAACAAGTAGGTAAAGCAGACTTCCGCTCATCTGAAGCTGAGTGCTTTCTTCCTTGCCTCTTGCTGCAGGCCTTATGACAAGCACCCAGTCAGTGAAGAAAACAGGCTGGGGTGCACTCTAGTACCTAGCTTACCGCTCACGGCCTTGGCTTGTTCAGCACCGTGCCCGAACCTTTCTGAAGGTGGAGCAGGAAAGCCCGGAAGGGAGGCTTGCTGGTGGCCCGCACAGGCCCGGCTGGCTGAGCAGGAGGAGCCTGAGCTGGGACCAGACGGGGCTGCCCAGAGGGAGAGGAGAGCCGTCGGTGCTGTGGCTGTGGAAAGGAGCGGGAGGCTGTCCTGCCAAGAACACTGGGCACTCTGTGGACGGAAGCCTCTCCCCACCACTGTCTATACTCATGTAGTGTTTTGTTCAGACACGGGCATAAAAAAATGCCTCCAAACGGCACCAGAAAAGGGTCTCAGGACTTGTCAGGCAGACGTGACTTGGTTTTCAACTCTCCCGCCACTAGCCTTACACCGGGGAAGCTATGGAAGCTATGTGACTTTAAGCCTGTCCCCACAGTGCCCACGGGAGGACAGGGGACACTGAGAAGGCAAAGAGGAGCTTTCCTGGTGCCCAGCATGAGAGCCGACATCCGAACACTGCTAGTCGCCTTTGTTTTCCCTGAATAACTGCAGAAACTAGCCTCCAGCTAACCACATCTAGGCGGCTAAGGAGTCCTAAAAAACCAGAATCATCTCAGGAATGACCTCTCTTGGTTCTCTCTCGCTCTCTTTTTCTTCAAAACCCCAAAGTTCCAAAATAAAACACACCGGGTAGAGTTTCTGCAGCCTGGAATTTTACGAAGCCTGCGCGCCAGAGCTTCACATAAAGTGCCTGGCTTTTGCTCTGGGGAATCAGGGTCTCCAAGCTGCCTGTAAATGTGAAGAGTTTTCTCCTCCTGGAGCCGTGGAAAGATGACCGTCGCAGGATGCCAGGAGGATGGCACAGACAACAGCTGTTAGGACAAGCGTGGACCTCCGTGACTGGCAGCTGCTGAGCTGTGCCCTCCAGGAAGGTGCTGAAGACCTCGCTTCCAGGCTGAACACCCTCAGGGGTAAATGAGGGAGCCATTTCCTCAGCCCCAAAGTGACGAGAATGGTTTGATTGCTTCAATTTAGCCCCACTTAACCTTCTTGGCTAACCCGTGGCCCAGCACAAAGCGGAAGTGGCCCCGCTCCACGTTGCTTTGAGGGAAAAGGAAAACTAGCCCGGGGTGGGGAGACGTGGCCCTGGTGCCCGCAGGTGTGTTTTTCTTGGGATGTGAGATCGCTAGAGAAACAAAAGATTTGGTTCGCTTGGCTTGGCAAGTGAAAAATGCAATCTTAGGAAGGACTTTATTTAGAAACTTTATTTTTCCCCGTTAACTTGAATAGTTTGTGGAGGGAAAAAGAGCTATAAATGGTTCATAAGTTCGCAACTGTTTTTGTTTTAAAAACAAAGCCCATGTCCCCACCCAGGCAGATTCCACTACAGATTTGTCCAGTGCTGGCCACTCTCCTGTCCCCCGAAAAGCTGCCATTAGGCTGGGCCAGATGCTGTTAGCCATGGGAGTGTCAACCACACGAGTGTCCAGGCGGCCTCTGCAACCGCTCTTCTCACTCAGATCTTTGGGGCCCTCCTTTCTGGGTAGCCTCCTGGCTGTCTCTAAACTTGCCAACCATTCCTCTTCTCTTTACTCTTTCCAGAACTCATTGATTTTTGTGTCCCCCACCATCCCTTCACTTTTTTCAAAATAATATTTTTATTGCTTCTTTGAGGATTTCAGTTCATACACAGTGATCACACCGGCTTCCCAGCTCTCTCCTGCCCGACTCCCCGCCACTGTGACACCCCCACCCACCACAAACAAGTCCGATTTGTGCCGCCCATGTACCCCCTGGAGCATGCCAGCCTCCCAGGGGGCAGTCCTTCCCCACAATCCCACCAGAAGTGTCAGCTGTGAAGAGCTGCGTTTCAGCATCCCTGACAAGCTTTCAGAGTTCTCTGTGATGGCTTCGTGTTTGGGCCGTCACTGTTGGGGGGGGGGCACACACAAACTTTATGTCCTGTTTTCTTAACCCACCGCCGTTTCCCTTCTGCTCCGTCCTTGGAATGAAACTGGGTTTGCTGAGACGGCCAGTCATGACCAAGTTCAGAAGAGGCTTCTGTCTTCACGTGATTTCTTTGGCCAATTTGGTATCTTCTTTAAATATCCATTATTTTTATTTATATGCATATGTGTGCCCCCTCTCTCACTGTGTGTGTGTGTGTGTGTGTGTGACTTGTGTATAGGTACTCAAGGAGGCCAGAAGAAGGTACCAGATCCCCTGGAGCTGGAGTTACAGGCAGATGTGAGCCACCATGTGATAGTAACTAAACTCTGGCCCTCTGCAAGAGCAGCAAGTGCTCTTAACCACTGGGCCATCCTGCCCTGGTTTATCCTGTCTGATTGCACACTCACCCTGTTCAGCTTCTTTCTACGTCTTCCCCTCAGAAGCTGCCCCCCTCGGCTCTTCTGCTGTTTTCCTTCCCACAGCTGTAGATGCATTCTTATGGTCTTGCCAGATGATTTCACTGGCACTCAGCCTCAGTGCTTTCTTGCACCCTCATGGTCACCAAAAGAATGTTTCCGGTTGCCCCCTGGCCTTGGCAAACTCTACTTTGTGTTTCCCCGTGTGTCCTGTAAGAAGAGTCTCCACCCTTGACCATCCCAGAAGGAGCTCACTGCAGTCTCCTCAGTTTGCTCAGCCCCAAGTCTCAGCGCAACGCATGGCTGTGGCTTACGTAGCCAGAAATCCTTACAGTGTGGTTTGCCAGCCAACACTGGATGCAGCCACGAGCTTCCCAGCTCTGTGCCGGGCCACACACTCTGAACCCTTCCTCTTTGTCTTTCCTGCAGCCATCTTGGCTTATGCTCCAGTCATCCCTGCAGGAGCTCCGTGAGGAAGCAGTCTTCCCATCCCTCTGTACCCTTTCTTGGACCCCTTCTCCAGCCTATATGCCTTAACCTATAGAGGCACAGTTACGCATATTTCTCTACCATGATGAAGTGGAGGAATAGCAAAAATATGACCAGATCAAAAATCTTGAACAAGAAATGTCAAGCCCTGGATTTTTAAAATTCTTAGAAATGTATTTGCCTTATTTTATGGGTCAGAGATGGTGTCGGCTCCGCTGGAAGTGGAGTGAGTGACGTTGTGAGGCACATGTGGGTTGTGAGAACTCAGCTCAGGTCCTCTACAAAAACAGAAAGGACCCTTACCTGCAGAGCCACCTCTCCAGCCCCACAGCAGGGATGGCAGGAGGAGGTGGCTTCCTGACCCTCCGCCCCGCCTCGCTCCTCCAGCCCTGTGCCACGGCTTTCTCGCCACGCAGAGCTCACGGGCGAGCTGCCCTCCTGAGCGTCTTCCCATCGGCAGAGCAGCGCCCTCCCTCCAGCTGGTGAACTGCTCCTCTCAAAATGCTCCCTCTCTCGACTGTTGCGTCCTCAGAGAAGGACAGTGACAGCCAGAGCAGAGCAGAGCACCCTCCTCACGCCCACCGGCCCGTGCTGGGCGGTTACCGTATTCAACTGCTTACATGCACGCTCCCACCTGTCTGGTATTTTGTGTCTCCAGCACTTTACCACAATGCTTGCCGCATGGGAGTCGGCGAGGTGGGGGGAGGAAGGACTGATACATTCCACACAATTGCGGCACCTACAATCTCTGGTAAGAATTACTTAAAAAAGAAAACCAGCACTCCTGCAACATTCTGATCCCGTGGCCTTCGCTTTGTCCCTGCCGGAATCATCTTATCTGGTGGCATGTTCATTATCTACTTACGCTGTGGTACTGATATTTAAGCGTGCAGATGGAGCCAGGCTGCCTCAGGCCAGATTTTCTTTGGGGATCCATTCCCACAAAGGCCTCAGCTTTCTCCAGCTGGCACACGAGTGTGAAAAGGAGCCACAAGTGTGAGCACATCTGCTGCTTGTAGAGGGGAGTGCTGGGGTCAGGACTTCTGTCGCAAGCGTCTCCCCTGCCTGGGTGGAAGCCTCCCAGGCCTCCAACCCTGGGCATCTGGGCCAGGCACAGCTGTCCGTGCTGCGGCTCCAGGTCCACGCCAGCCTCACACAGGTTAGCCCTGGAGTGGGGTGGTCAGGTGACCATCTGTACAAGTCCTTCTGAGAAGAGGAATGCAGAGTCTGGGACAGAGCGCTGCCCCATGTCCAGCGAAGCGCCCAGGTCAGCCTGGGGGGGCTTTGTCTCTTAGAAAGGAAGCATCTCCGACCCTCCTGTGCAATGCTGCCTTTCCCCGCAGTAGCCAGCTTCCATCCTTCCTGTGAGCCTGTCTCAGGGGTTGTTTCTTCTCTTCACCTCTTAAACGCATTCCTAGTTTGATTAGCGTAGTTAAGAAGGCCACTCTAAATCAACCCTTATATTACTATTCCTCTCTGATGACTTTCCATCTTCTTTTCACTAACTGAAAAGCAGAGTTGCCATAATGCAGAAAGTAAGTTGGAGAGAAAACTTGCTGTAGTCACTAATTTGTTTTAGTTTTTAGCTCTCCCCTCAGTCCGTGTAAACTAAATCCTGATCGCTGATGAACCGGCCACTCCGCTGTCGGCATGCCAACAGTGCCACTTGGATATAACCAACAAAGCTGAGGCACTGATTTCAGGACTCAGAAATGAAAGCAAGCAACTACGTCACCATCCTTACATGACCTTGGGAACTGAAAAATATAATAGAACTGCCATATTAAATCAACCCACAAGAGAAACAGTTACACTGAGGACAGCTCTTGAGACAGATGTGTCCTTTAAAGAATGAGCCACAAAAATGAGAAGGGATTTGTTCTCAAAATAACAAATGACTATGCGTGTCGGAACAAGTCCTTTTGTTTGAAGTGTGTGCGTGCGTGCATTTATGTGTGTGCGTGCGTGCACGTGTGGGTTATTCTTCGGGTGGTGTTTACCTTACTCTATTGAGGCTGGGTCTTCTGCTGAGCCTGGGGCTCATGGGTTTGGCTATGCTTGCTGGTTAGCCTGATCTCCCGGCACCGAACACACCACCACACCGGACATTTTGTTTTGCTTTATTATTTCTCTTCGATGTCATGTTTTGAATTTGTTTACTGCACTTTCAGAGCATCTCATACATTATGTCATATTTTATGTCACATTGTCACCACCTGCCCTCTCCACAGTCCAGTGCCTTCTCTGTCCCAGGCCCCAATTCTCTCTCGAATTAGACTGTGCCGCCTCCGCCTCCCCCTGAACCTGTTCTGTTTCTTGATAGAAGTCAGTGTCCTGCCAGACAGCATAACTTTCGGCATCTTTGGTAGAAGCTTCTGGATTCCCTAAACAAAAGGAAAGACTCCCGGAAGACGTTTTCTGTGTTAACTGAGGGGAACGCGGATTTCTGTGAAAGACCCCACCAGGCAGCCATCTTCACCCACCCCAGCACGCGGCCGGCTGACCCTCGGCTCCCAGTGCTGGTCCTCTAATGCCGGCTCTCCTTCTTCCCCTTAGCCCAAGAATCTGCCCCGGTTTAAACCCCTCCTCCAAACGCTCACCACGTGCTCTTCTGTCCCATAGGAACGAAGACTTTTTCTGTCACTACCTTTATCAACAGAGGAAAATGCTTCCACGGGGGTCAAAAAGCCAACCCAAGAGAAGAGGCCAGGGCAGACTCATTGAAGATAACCGAGGAAACAGGCTGGCTGTCACCCATTTCTCAACAGCGTGTCAAAGCAGCATGGGTTTCCTGACAGCCATAGCTGCAGTGAACACTGTGCTTGCAAATACCGGAGGAAGTCACGGGAGGAGGGAAGAGAAAGGCGACCCGGTGGAGCAGCTGCGCTCCGGAACCTGTGGCGGCAGGGACACGGCTGGGTAAGTCTCCCTGAGGCTGATTTTCCCCGAGGGTAACTTGTCCACAGCCAGCCCTTCCGAAGGACAGGAGGGCGGACAGTGATTGCAGCGAGCGCTTGTGTATGCAGAAGGGCAGGCCGCTGTGGCTCCGGGCGTCTGCGCAGGGGCCTGGAGGGGACATAGATGGGGGGGAGGCGACAGTTTCCAGCTGTGAGCTGGCCTTGATTCTCTGCCCTTCCGTGTCCTCTGCAGCGCCCTCTGCTGTCTCTGCCTCGGGATGCGCTGCACGGCGCAGATTCCCTGCAGACCTCACCCTGGGATCCCTGTCCCACCAAGGGTTTAAAACGTCTGCCTGTCCTAGGCCATGGAGCTGAGTTTTCTGGCTACGGTCACCCCAGGCTGCCTCTCTGCCCTGCCCCCTGGTCCAGACCCTTCCCACACCTCGCCCCCTCCTCACACATCACGTACGTACTGGAGGCAGCGCGACAGCTGAGCTGCCATGTCTTCCCCCAGGCTGATGGGCTTTGACCCCGGCAGTGCTCCTGGGCCGCCCTCTCAGCTCCTTGTTCCTTCCCCGGCAAGGTCTTGGATTTTTCTCACGCACAGGAGGAAGTCTGTCCGCTGCCCGCTGCTCACCGCAGAAGGCCGCGGGCCCCGGCAAGCCCTGCGAGGGGACAGGCCTCTCCTAACCAACCGCGGCCTTGGGAAGGGCGATCCGCCCCTGGAGGAGCGCAGAGCTCGGCCTGGGAAGCGAGGCGGCCCGCCCTGGCTCCGCCTCTGGCCGCCGCTCCCGCGCTGCTGGAGGTGGCGCTCCCTCCTCGCAGAGTCCGCAGCGCCGGGCACGCGGGCAGGTGGATCGGTCTGTCTGCTTCCACACAGGACTCTAACATCCGCCTACTAACCCATCCTAAAGACGTGTCCATTTGTGTGTGCGCTGTGTGCACGCCGGCGACCCGGGAGGCTGCAGGGGGCGTGGAAGCCCCGGAGTGGAGTTAGGGCGGCCCGCGTTGGCCTGGGAGCCGCGCTCCGCTCCGCAGGAGCCTCCTCCGCGGTCCCCTGCGATGCCTCTCATTTCTGCTGGGGAACCTGCCAGCCATGTCGGCTTCTGAGGACAGCCAAAGGCGTTTCCTTAGCATACAGTAACACAGTGCGGCAAAGGAACAGGCTCCCACCTTCCGAAGAGGCTGCTCTGGGTCACTCGGATATGAATGTCCCCTTCTTGAGGGCTCCCTGTGGAAGACTCTTGGACAAGACTGTTGGGGAGAGGCGTGATTGGAAGGCACAGCCCCACAGATGTGAGAGGACGCTGTGCAAAGACAGACCTTGGCTGAGGGGAGCCTGCTCCACCCCTGACCCTCCAGGGCGCTGGGCCTCATTCGGGACCTCACTTCCTGTCCTCCT
>REGO01000124.1:3769463-3810268 GCA_010120015.1 Rhombomys opimus
CACCCCTGACCCTCCAGGGCGCTGGGCCTCATTCGGGACCTCACTTCCTGTCCTCCTGCTCCACCCCTGACCCTCCAGGGCGCTGGGCCTCATTCAGGACCACAGACACGGAACCAGCCAGAGTGAGCCCTGCCTCTCTTCTTCTGTGTTTGCCGCGGTGACAGAAAGACGCCCCCGACAGCCGTGGCCCTTCCTCTCTCCCGCGAGGACAGCAGCGAGGACTGTGACTTGCCTGTCTTCCATGGAGAATGGCCACCGGCGGCTGCCCCTCCTCATTCTCGCGCCCGCTCTTCCCCTGAAGCGATCTCGGTGGGCGAGCGGGTGAGCAGTGGCTCGCATCTCGCCGCCCCCTGTGTCACCTGGCAGCGCCCGGTCGCGCCCTGCTGGTGGTGAGCTCTGGGGTCGTTTAACTGAGCACTGTGCGTTTTTCTAACAAGTTTAACTAGCCCCTCTGCCTAACGAGGTTCTTGGCCTCACACCGTGTGTGTGCTCCATCAAAGGCAACTTTCCAGCCCAGAGCAAACACCCAGACCTTCCGGGACCTAACTGGCTGGCTCCCCCGTGCTCCCACTGCCTGCTGGGAATCCTCTGTAGGATTCTCTCTCACCCTTACGCTGGATAAAAGCTCGGTTTTGAATTTATTTCATCACCACCCTACTTCTTCCTCTAGACCACACCCCGGGAGCAGGAAGCCTTTCCACTCGCCAGTTTGCTGTTCCCCCGAGGGTCTGGCACCATAACTGTCACTCTGCAGACATCAATAGGCCCTTAGCAACGGCAGAATGAAGTCCCTGGAAACCCACGGTAGATCACCGCTCTCAGGCCTTGTCTGTGCCAGTAAGCTGTGAGTTCTCTGCAAATAGGGTGATGCTTCATCCTGTCTGAAATCCCAGAGACCCAGATTATGTGCTGATAACTGTCATGGGTAGGTTATCAACCAGCGGACGATTAGACAGAAACGGAGAGGAAGAGAAAATGAGATCAAGAGAGCAAAGAACCAGCGGACGTGAGGGTGTGCTCGCTCTGCGTTCAGACTCTTGCTGTATGAAACGGGAGGGGCCTGTTCGGGGCAATCTTCCCACTGACGGCCAGTAGCGGAGCTTTGTGTTTTGTGACTGAGGCGGCATCCTCCTGTCGGGAGCCGCTTTCGCCATTACAAGATGGCGCTGGCTTCCTGCTTCCTGGTTCTTCTTGCCAGAGCTCGCCTTACAGCAGCGCATGCGCCACATGATGCTAATATGGGTTTGAGTGCTCTCCCTATCAGAGAACACATGCTAATTGGGTATCGTGCGGAGCGCCAATCACAGACGAGCACGTCGCCCTACAGGCTATTTAAGCAGAGCGCATTTGGGGTTTGGTGTCCTTCACCATCTACATGTAAAGAGCTCTACAATAAATATTCTGCTGGACAAATCTTCGGTTGCCGCGTCCTCCTTATCGGCAAAGGTTGCGCGCGACATCCTCCGATGCTGGCTATGGCATCGCTGGGGTGGGGAGGGACAAGGCGAAGGCGGCGGAGCCTTAGAACGGTCACTCAGCTCCTGGGGCCGTAATTGTCAAACTAAGGGTTCTAGCACAGTGACCGCCGCTGGCAGGGATGCTGGCGGTGACTCCGCAGCTCGCGTCCCAGGCCGGAGCCGGTGCACAAACTCACTGCCTCTGCTTTGGTGGAGCTCTTCCTCCCTCTGCTCTGCCTTCATCCTGTTTGTTTTTATTTGGGGGAAACTGTGTGTTTTGGACACAAGGCTTCAATCCAAATCAGGAGGACACTCCAGGCCGCGGCCTTGTGTCCAGCCCGCGGCGTCCTCGCAGGCTCCGGCCTGCTCCCAGAGCCAGGGAGCTATTTTTCCTGGCGTCTTCATGAGGAAGGCTCGGCAGCCGCCCCTTCTCACACCCGAGGCCAGCAGGCCGCTTCCCTTGGTCCTCCTCAAAGGACTGGAAAGTTGCTTCCCCTAACGGCCAAGCTGCAGCCAAGTTCGCAAAGGTCCCTGCCCTTTTTTGAGAAGTGTGATAGCTCCTCACCCAAGACATCTGGACAGCCTGTGTGGAGAGCACTTCTGAGGGATTATTTGAAACTGGATCATCCCAGTTTAAAAAAAGGGGGGGGGTGCCTAGGAACCTAGGAACAATTTTGATAGACCTCTGTACTTCTGCAAACAAAGCCCTCCGCAGCTGCGGTTTCTACGGAAAAGCAGGTGAAACAGCAGCAGCGACTGAGCAAGCAAAAATTAATCTGTATACAGAGAATTTTAATAAACCATGAAACCAACAAAATTCGCACAGCTCCTCTGCGGCTTTGCCAGCACGGGGTTACCAAGTTGAGACGTCTGTCCTTATGGCCAGCTCCGTGCCACAGCCTCACTCGCTGCGGTGGACAGTAAGTAAAAGGAGCCAGGATGTCCATACAAGTCCAGAGGAGAAAACACGGTGACAAGTTCATTGTGCTGAAACTCGGAGTGGCAGCAGCTCTTCTGGTTAAAAGTTTAGGAAGATAACTTGGATTTTTTTATAGTCAAAAGCAGTCCAGCTGTGGTTAGCAGCTATGTGGGAATCATGAGATTTGATTTTTCCCCTTTTCTTTTTTCATAGCCAAAAAATTTTCCCTCAAAGTTTCAGAAATAAAAAATAATTTTGTAAGAAGACACTTTTTGGTAACCATCATTTCTCTAGTTAGAATAACACCTCATTTATCCATCACCATTGGGAGAATTCTTGTAGCTCAAAAATTAATTTTCCAAAAGGAGAAAACCAGTCTCATGTTCAAAGGAGTCCGTTTTGTTGAGGTGTTTTTGCTGGAGCATCCTGTCGGAGATCTTACAGGGTGAGCAAAGTCGACCTTCCTGGGGCGCGGTTATCTCCCGCCAGTCATCACACACAGCCACCACCCCCGCGCCTGAGCACAGACGTGCTGGGGTCTCCCGCGGCAGAGGATGGCTCGCTTTTGATCGGCTGCAGGAAGCCCTTTCAGCTGTCTTTCCTAGAATCTGGTTTATTCAGGCATCTCTCATCTGCCCACCAGTTCACGCATGCAGCGGTTTTCAGGTCATGGGTTGCCACCGTGTTGGTTTTGGAACATTTTCAAGGACCCTTTCTCCGGCAAACCCTGTCCTTTGAAATGTCTCCCTCACCAGGCCAGACACCCTCTATGTCTGTCTCCTCATGCTGGACTTGCCTGCGAAGGGAATCTCAGAGTCTGTGGCCTTCCTCTCTGCATGTGTCCTGGAAAGATTCCTCCATTCTGCCACAGCTGGGAATGCCTAATTCCTACGGAGGGCCAGCAGATGTTCACAGCACTCCCATCCTCCGATTTTCTGAGCAATGATGTGGTGACACCCAAGGTCATGTTTCTGTTTGGATAGAAGTTTCCATTTCTCTTGAGTGGAATGGCTGAGTCCTGTGATAATCCTGTGTGGAATTATCTAAAGTGTTGTCAGGCTGCTTCCATAGTGGCTGCACTCTTCACAGCTGCAGCTGACAGGCCCATCAGCCTCTTCAGCAGCAGTGCCATCACCACCATCACTACCATCACCACCACCACCACCACCACCATCACCACCATCACCATCACCACCACTACCACCATCACCACAGTTACCCATAACCACCACCATTACCACTACCATAATCACCATCACCAACACCGCCATCACCACCACCATAATCACCATCACCACCTCCACCATCACCACAAACACCACTACCACAACCTCCACCACCACCATCACCACCAACAGCAGTCCAGTCCATCAGCATCAGTTGTATTTGAAAGTTCTAGTGTCTCCATGTGACTGATGTTTGTTTTCTGACCCCTGACCCCACCCATTTCCTGGCGCATATGAAGTGCTCCCCCACGATGATTTGCTTGGTGTCCAGCATCATTTGGGGTGCTTTTTGGCCGCTGGCATAAATTCTCTGGCAAAATGTCTGTTTGGATATCTTGGTTACTTTTAGTTGGGTGATGGTTCTTTCCATGACTGGACTGTGAGGGCTTTCACATCACTAGGACACGAGCCCCCCACTGGACATGTGCTTCACAAGTCCGTCTTCTGGATTGCCTTTGAACTTCTCAATTTTTCATTCTTTCCCACTTAATTTTCTAATTTTTGCTGCTCAGCCACTTAAAAGCCCCGTGAAAGTCTGTTCTTGCCTGTCTTCCACCTCCCAGTCTCTCACTGATTTTAAGATGTGCCTTTGAGTGTTTATTCCCGCATATACCGTGTGTTGAGAACACTCCCCCTCAGGTCTCCGAACCCTCGCTTTTCTCTCCCTCTCCTGTTAGTTCCCTTTGCTCTTCAGAGAGTTTCATTTCCATTTTCATGTCATATATGCACACATGATTTTATGTATTTATATGAAATCCGGAAATGAGCAAAAACATAGTATTTGTCTTCCAGGTTGACGTGTTAGTGGTCTTACTGTGAGATCTCCAGCCGTAGCCCGTTTCCTACCCGCGGCAGAACTTGACTCTAGTGGTCAAATACCACTGTGTGCCTCACATGCTTCTCCACTCTTGTTGCTGAACACCTAGATTGGCCCCATAGCTCAGCTGTGCCACAATTCGGTGAAAAACAATGATGCGAATGTGTCTCTCTGCTCCATTGGTCTTATCGCCTCACAAAAGCCAGAGCAACGTGGCTTCCCCCTCCCGCTTCCCTGCCCCGTGGCTTTTGAGACGGTCCTGCTGGTTCCAGTGTGTGCCGGCAGTGCACCTCCCATTGGTAAACCGGGTGTCGTGTCCTCAGCGTCCACTCACCCTCCAGGTCACACTTGGCAACATCCAGTCCAGCCCTTTGAAGATCCTGCCTTTCTTCCTTCCCGTGATGATCTGTACCAGATTTGCCTGCCTTGTAATCCCTGCCTCTTCTCTGGTTCTCATTCTAACCTAAGGTGTTAAACGCTGGACTCTCCAGAACGTCACCTGTCACTGTGTGTCTTCTCAGAGTGTCTGTCTGTGCCCTCGGCTCCATTGGTAATGCCCCACAAACACTTGCTAGATCCATTCCAGTGTAAATCTAAGTTGATTCTCTTCGCTGTCATCTCCCCTGCCATCACCCTTTTCCTTAACCAGCTTCAGTGACCACCATGATCTGTGGGGTAAATTCAGATTTTCTACATCATGTCTCAGACCCCTGGTTTTTTCCTGCCTCTGTTTCCCTCGATTGTAGTGTCTACAGCTAGGAAGTGTTTTAACTCTTCTATGATCCCCGAAAGCTCTGTATTCGTTTCTCTACGAAATGACTCAGCTTCTCTGTGTTACATATTGATTGTCTTATACTGGGAATTTTGATTCCAGTGCATTTTAAACAGACCTTCTATTTAGGGTCTCGCCAAAGTGAAATCAAAGTGCTGGCCAGCTGCCTCCTCTCACTGAAACCTAACAGACAACCACTTAGAGCCATGCACAGCTGCAATTACTCTTTGCTCTCCTGTGAATGAGGGATAGATAGTTTCTTGCCAGTTGTTGACTGAGGGCCTGGGGCAGCCAGCTTTCCAATACTCAGCAAAAACTTAGAAAAAAAAAATCAACTTGTAAGGATAAGAGGTCAATTTTAGTTCCTGGTTGAAAAGATTTCAATCTAGCTGGCCCTGGTGCTTTGGGTGCACATGGCAATTAAAGTTTTACATGATAGCCAGAATGTAAAAGACGGAAAGACAAAAGAGCTCGGCTCTAAATCCTCTGTTAGGGTTCATGTCCAGTGGAAGTGAGCCCCAAGTTTCCAACACTAGACTCAAACTAGAACAAGGCTGTGTTGAGAAGGTAGAGCCTCTGGCACGGTGCGGTGCCAGGCAGGATGAGGGCAGCTCACCAGGCTGCATCTGATGCCCACGTGCACAGCTCAATAGCTTTGGATTAAGGCTGCATGACTAGCCTAAAGCCTCCCAAGATGCTCTGTTTCCTGTTCTGTCTACTCCTCCATTATCAGTCTGGAAGGCTCGTTTGTGTTTCTTGAGGTCAGTCTGAAATGTTGTTTGCCCATGAAGCCATCAGCACAGCTGCACCTCCCTCTGCTGAGTCCTGCGGCGCTCTCTTGTTGTTCCTGTTTGCACTCTGAGATAGTTTGCAAAGAAATTTGAGAGCATTGAATACTTCCCAGTGGTCTTTTCCTGTCCTAACCCAGGCATAGTTGAAGTTCATTAGAAATGCCTTTTCTAAGAATGAATCTGTCTCATCTACCTCTTTCTTTTGCGGTAAGGCCACAATAAAGTCACAGCCTGCTGACGTGCACGGAGCTTCAGACTCCATGGCAACACAAGCCCTTCTCCTGATGTCCCTGTTCACTCATTTGCTCACTGTTCCTTGGTCCTTCCCTCTTTCCTTCTGGTATATGCTCTTGAAACACCGCTGATTCTGGAGAACCTGGTCTTAACTCAGGTTAAACTGCAGCCAGGCTGGTGTGGACTTAGAAACCCCTTAGCTAAACATGGTAGGACGGGGCAGAGCTGGAGGAGAATGGGTTTTGATGGACTGTCAGAGAGTACTTTTATGACTAACGCATGATCTTTGGCACAGAAACTGCAAAATCAATTTTGAGTGTTTTTATAGGCACTCTTCCAAGCACTTGAGCACCAGCTATTGGAGTTGGCCAAGTAGGTGATCAGAGAATTAAATGAGGTTCAGTTTTACATTCACAAGGCCAACCATTTTGGAAGGTAAACTTTCCTATGAAGAACCTGAAATTTGGGGAAATTTGTCCACCTCTTTTGCCTTCTCCTTATGCAACGGTTATCAAATGAAGACAGTTAAAATTGACCTTAATGTAAGACCTTGAAGTGGACTAAGCAAGCAAAACACGTTCGCTTCTTTTGCTCCCCTGTCAGTTGGCTGGCTGTGACGGAGAGCAAATGCTAAGTGCCTGCCCTAGAGGACCAAAACGGACAACAGGACCAAAACGGACCTCAAAGGAGCAGCAGTCATTCTGAGCTCACTTTTCTACTCCCAAGGCACAGTTTGGCACCTCCCCAGGTGCGTGGGGGCCACACTTAGCCTGCACAGGTTTGTGTAGGACTTTAGATTGTGAGCAGGCGTGCACAGGGTTGGCACTCATTTGCATGATAAGTGAGAACCATTCTTCTCTTTCACTAGTTCTGAGTCTGCCCTGATGTGCAGTCCTGCCCATCTTTTTACTACACAAGAGGCGACTCTGAAATTCCATGCTCAGGATTTTCATAGAAATACACCAGCACAATCCCAGCGTGTGCCTTCTGCTGCTCCTAATTCTGTGTTTAGTAGAAAACACACTTTCCAGGAAACATGAGTGAGATGCAAATGGAACAGGACAGTTCAGTTAGCTCCAGGCACAGAGAAGTGTGACCTTGTATGTGTGTAAACGCAGCAGTTGGGTGTAACAACATCTCAGTACCAACCTCTGAAACCTGTATTGAGTGTGAGCTCCCACAAGATAGCAGTGGCATCTGTGCAGAACAAGATTTTTGAATAACGTATCCAGTAAGAGAGCAAAAATGTTTCCATTTCACCTGAAGCCAGGAATACAGCGAGCACGGGTAACACATAGTGCAATAGAATATGCAATGTAGATAAATGTACGGAGTGGGGAGGCAAAGGTCTAAGACACCGTGGGACACAGAGTATTCCCTCTTGCAAAAACAGGACAATTTGCAAACACCTGGTTCCTGTCAATAGCTTAGCAAAGCAGATAGTAGCAATAAAGACGTGTGGTAAATCTCCCCAAGGAAAATGCAATCTTTTGATATTGGCTGTGCCTGTGAAGTATGAAACAAAACTAGATACAACTAAAAGAAAACGGTAAGAGTTGATGGTACACAAATGTCGAGCATTCAAAGATATAACCCAACAATTCTCTATATATTGATTTAACTGTCTTGTTGTTTTGAGACAAAACTACTGTGATTGCCCCAAACATGTGATCACCCTGCCTCTTCATGCCAAGCGCTGGGATAACTGAAGCTCATCGCCCTGTGCCCTCTGTGTGACACTGTTATAAAGGAAGACCCTACACAGAATAGTAATGCATGCGAGGTTATTGTTGTCTTTGATTTCTTCACAAATAGCCCCCCTGATTTTACGTTCTGCAGATATGGACCAACCTGGAATCCACATATGAGAGAGAGAAAGCGGACCATGCCTGTGCAGCCCCCTTACCATCCTCGCTTCCTTCATTTGCCCACATACTTCCTTCTACTTCCATGTCATAGGTATGTACTTTTTAAATTTAGATTCTGCGTGTGAGAGAAAACGTGTGACACTTGTCTCTCAGGAATGGCTTCTTTTGCTTGTGGTGATCTCCACTTCTGCCCATTTTCTAGAAGGGACACAGTTCATTCTTGCCTGTGACTGAGTAAACTTGATTGTGTATTAATGCTGCATTGATCTTTATTTGTTCGTCTGCTGGTGGGCGTCTGAGTTGCTTGCACACCTTGGTTCTGAGTAATGTCACAATAAGTGTGGAAGTGTAGGTTGTTTCCGTGGGCTGTTGATGCAGATCCCTTTGGCTATATCACCAGGAATGGTACAGCCAGGACATACGGTCATTGTGTCTTTAGTGGTGGCACAGTTTACATTCCTGCCGTCACCCTCCCAGCATTTACTGTCATTTTTAACTGAGAATACCCATTCTGCTTGGAGTAATGTGGGATCTCAAAGTCATTTTCATTTTCATCTCTCAAATAGCTAAAGATGTTAACATATTTAAATAGTTTAATATTTTGTAGTCATTTGCATTTATTTTAAAGTCTGTGTGGGGACTGGAGAGGTGGATGGGCACTTATGGATGGCATGATTTTATGCAGGTATTTTTTCCAAGCATAACTGATGTAATAGAACAAACTACTCCTCCAGAAGACCCAGGCTCAATTTACAGCACCCACAGGGTGGCTTACAATTGTCTGTAACTTCAGTCCCAGGGGACCCAATGCTCTCTGTGGGCACCAGGCATAGACCTGGTGCAAGACATATATGCGATAAAAATCTGTACACATAAACATTAAATTAAATTAAAAACTGTTTACTAAACTTACTTCCCCATTTTTTTATTGGGTGACTGGGAACATTTTATATTCATCTCTGATCTGATGCATGGTTGGCAAAGAAATTTTGTCACTCTGAGGGCTGTCTCTTCACCCTTTATCACAAGTGCTACAATGAATTAAATATTTTTGGTGGGAGGATTCTATCAGACAAAATAAATGTGTTTACCATGGCAATGCCTAAAAACAGTTATGGATGGTGTAATTTTATGCAGGTATTTTTTTCCAAGCATAACTGATATAAGAAATCAGAACATAGATTCACGCTGGGGAAAATGCGTGGTATGGTGCTAAAAAATTAATTATTTTGCTTCCCTGGGGAAGCTCTTCTGGAAACTTTTGCATCAGAGTTTTATCCAGAGCAGTTTTAGAATGCATGCGTCATCGTGAGGGCATTCAGATACGTAACAAACAGTGTCAGGAATCAACTGGAAGGGGAGAGGCCTGTTGGGGGCTGCAGCGTCTGCGGCTCTGGGACACTCTCCCTCCGCCCTGTTGTTTGGAATGTATCTGCGCGGAGAGCACCTAGCTGCAGCAAGGCTGCTCACTTCTTCACTGGGCCAGGGGCTGTGGCCTACCGTCCTCCCGGCTAGGCTCCACCCGCCCCCGGGACCCCGCCTTCGCACATGCGCATTAGACGGCCATTAAAGAGCCACACTCTCCTCAGCCAGCCTTGGAGACGCCAGACCTGAGCCCCTCTGGGGCCTCGCGGTCACCTTGCCGAAGTTCTCCGTGTCAGGGAAGGCGACCGTGGCGCCGCCCAGCCTAGCGTGCTGGGTCACGCTTCTCACAGGCCTGGGCCACGCTTTTGTGGGTGCTCCGCTGTGGTGCTCCGTGCAGTGGGCCACGCCCACGCGCGGCCGAGCGCAGGGCCCGTGTCCCCGCGGCTGGCTCCTGGCCTGGGCTGTTGCGGTGGAGGGTGTTGCTGCACAGCTGAGGTAGGTCACCGGAAAGTAGTAGCGAGCAAAGACGCAGGGGCACGAACCCGGGAGCCACGGAGCCCTCCTCGCTAGGCCAGGGACCGCGGGACGGCCCGTCGCACGAAAGGGGAGAACAGCCGGCGTTCGTTCTTCTCAAGCAGGGGTACCACGGAGGGTAGGGATTCACACGTGCGGTAGCAGTACCTTAAACCCTCCACTGACTTCCGAAAATGTATTAAACTAGCCAGCTACCCTGAGGAGTGAGGACCACAAAGTGAAAATGGCTGTGGCAGGAGCTCCGCTTCTGAGACGGGACCACGGGCCTTCACTCGACCCCGCGGCTTCCAGCTGCGCCAGCGTCTGCAGCAAGGACCTGGAATATAATTTTAAAGGCCTCTGAAGATGCTTTGAGGAATGTGTTGAGCAATAAGGTTTTTTTCTGGGTGTGTTTCACCAAGAGATCCAGTTACTCTTGCCGTGGAGCAGCTTCTGGCGTCCCGTGTTGCTGATCGAAAACGTGGCATCTGAAAGGACGGACGCACACAGCACAACCCTTCCCATGGACGGTGCCTCAGGGATGCCTGGGTCCTGGGGACTCTGGGGTGTCAGCCTCCCTGCTCCTGGATGTGTAGCTATTACATTTCTACCACATTTTCTGCTCAAGCACAAAGCTCCAGAGATCTTAACAAGCGTGAATTAAATTAAATTACAGCTCTTCCTAACTGGCAGGCTGCACTCGGGCCTCTCAGTAAAATGACTGCCCTTTTACTAAATGCTTTTCCCTAACCCTCCTGCTTTAATTACGCCTGTTCTCCCCGAGGAGCCATCGCCAGTGAGACCATAGCAACCTTCAGATATTTACAAGTGATGTTTGCAGATACAATAAAGCTTCTGGAGCAGCCAGCTGAATAAAGACACGGCCAACTGCTACGCTGAGTGCGATGTGAATCCCTGAAGATGCTGAGAGGAAAATCAACACAGAGGAGGCTAGGAGAACCTGCAGTAAGCCGCAGCCCAAGGTCGGCCCAAGGCCAAGAGCTGTGTTCATAGCAGTTCTATTGGTAATAGCCAGAAGCCGGATGCCCCTCAACTGAGGAATGGATACAGAAATGGTGGTACATCTACACAATGGAATACTACTCAGCTATTAAAAACAAGGAAATCATGAAATTTGCAGGCAAATGGTGGGAACTAAAAAAGATCATCCTGGGTGAGCTATCCCAGAAACAGAAAGACACACACGGTATATACTCACTTATAAGTGGATACTAGATGTATAATATAGGATAAACATGCTAAAATCTATACACCTAAAGAAGCTAAGCAAGAAGGAGAACCCTGGTTAAAATGTTCAATCTTCATTCAGAAAGGCAAATGGGACAGACATCAGAAGGTGAAAATAAGGAACAAGACAGGAGCCTACCACAGAGGGCCTCTGAAAGACTCTACCCAGCAGGGTATCAAAGCAGATGCTGAGACTCACAGCCAAACTTTGGGCAGAGTGCAGGGAATCTTATAAAAGAAGGGGGAGATAGAAATACCTGGAGAGGACAGGAGCTCCACAAGGGGAGCAACAGAACCAAGAAATCTGGGCACAGGGGTCTTTTCTGAGACTGATACTCCAACCAAGGACCATGCATGGAGATAACCTAGAACCCCTGCACAGATGTAGCCCATGGCAGCTCAGTGTCCAAGTGGGTTCCCTTCAGTATCTGGCTCTATTATCACCCCTGATGGGGAACAGCCTTACCAGGCCACAGAGGAGGACAAGGCAGCCAGTCCTGATGAGACCTGATAGGCTAGGGTCAGAGGGAAGGGGAGGAGGATCTCCCCTATCAGTGGACTGGAAAGGGGCATAGGAAAAGAAGAGGGAGGGAGAGTGGGATCAGGAGGGAATGAGGAAGGGGCTACAGCTGAGTTACAAAGTGAATAAAATGTAATAAAAAATAACTTAAAAATATTTAGATGACTCATCTAAAAACAAACAAAAAGCTGTTCAAACCCGTTGCTGGTTTTGTTCTTACTAGATCCCCCCGGCCTCTGTCCACAGAACACTGGGTTAAAAGTTGTGTTCCACCACACCCGTGTCACAGTCCATCTCTTTAAATCATGTGAGACTGCAGCTGCTGTGTCCTGCCTAGCTCGTGCACAGATCTCTGCCAGGTGAGATTTTATTTTATTTATGTATTCATTTTTACGGATTCTTCAAATTTTATTCACCCGTAGCATGTGTATACACACTCCCTTCACACAAAAATCAATACTTTTTTAGGGCCAAGTTCTGATTTGCACCCATTTTTTAAGTGCTCCAGAATGCTGTACTTTTCTTTTTCTTTAATTTAACTTTACTTTGGCTTATTTGCATCCTGATTGTAGCCGCTCCCCTGTCTCAGGTGCACTTGATGGCTGAGCCATCTCTGTAGCCCCAGAGACAGACAGGGAATGAATCAACAGTGGCGTTCCTTTCCGAAGGGCGGCCTAAGGAGGAGCTGGAACTTACGGTCCTTGCAAGCTCTCCTCCGAGAGCTTGACCTGCCGTGGCTGGGTGCCTCACACAGGGACACACACTGCTCCCTGCACAGATCTTTGCACGTTTGCTCCCACATGTGAGCAGCCACAGCTGTGTGTGTGGCCCGCTTTGGATTCTTTTGTTCTTTTGTTCATGAAATGTTATTCCTCCTTCTCGCCTTCAGCTTTTCACAAAAGCAACTTGACTTTTCCAAAGAAGCTCTTCCTCAGAGCTCTTAGAGACTGTCAGCCATCATTAAGACACACGGAATTGGAAACAACTGGGAGTGAAGAAGTCTCTTAAAATATAGAGTAGCGTAGCAGCCCACCTGCAGCCAGACTTTTCCTACAGTTAGCCATTAGCTTCCTAGTTACTTCTCAAACCGTGTCTCTACAGAAATTACCTTCAGTTTATGTACCTCTTCTTTTAGGGAAAGAGAAAAGGACACCCAGTGTGTCCCCAAAGTTTGTTTCCATAAAAGCCAATTCCTGAACTTTCTCTCTCCCTCTCACACTGCTCTTCTGTCTTGTTGGACACACCTCTAATCTGACACTCTTTAAAATCACACCTCTTGGTCTTCTTAAGGAGCTCTTGTCCCCTCTGGGTGCTTCTATCCCCTGCTGGGTGGAGTCTTTCAATGGGCATCTATGGTAGGCTCCCATCCTGTTCCTCTCTTCTGCCACTTCTGGTGTCTATCCTGTTTGCTCTTCTGAATGAGAATTAAGCATCCTCCCGAGAGTCCTCCCTGTTTCTTAGCTTCTTTGGGCCTGTGGATTGTAGGATGGTTATCCTGTACTTTATGGCTAATGTCCACTTAGAAGTGAGTATATGCTGTGTGTGTCTTTCTGGGTCTGGGATACCTCACTCAGGACGATCTTTCTAATTCCATCCATTTGCCTGCAAATTTCATGATTTCCTTCCTTATTTTTAAAGCTCAGTGGTATTCCATTGTGTAAATGTACCACAATTTCTGTATCCATTTCTCCATTGAGTACGTCTGGGCTGTTTCCAGCTTCTGGCTGTTAGGAACAAAGCTGCTATGCACGTTGAGCAACTGTCCTTTTGGTATGCTGGAGCATCTTTTGGGTATATGCCCAGGAGTGGCACAGCTGGGCCTTAAGGTAGATCTATTCCAAGTTTTCTGAAAAACCGACAAATTGATTTCCACAGTGGCTTTATAAGTTTACATTCCCACCAGAATGGGGGAGGATTCTCCTTTCTCCACATCCTCTCCAGCATGCGTTGTCACTTGAGTTTTTGATCTTAGTCATTCTGATGGGTGTGAGATGCAATCTCAAGAGTTGTTTTGATTTGCATTTCTCTGGTGGCTAAGGGTGTTTAATATTTTTTAAAGTGCTTCTCAGCCATTAGAGACTCCTTTGTTGAGAATTCCGTTTAGCTCTGTACCCCATTTTTCAATTGGGTTGTTTGGTTTGTGGGTGTCTATTTTCTTGAGCTCTTTATATATTTGGGGTGTCAGCCTCTGTCAGATGTGGGATTGGTGAAGCTCTTTTCCCATTCTAGATTTCTGTTTTGTCCCTTTGACAGTGTCCTTTGACTCACAAAAGCTATTCAGTTTCATGAAGTCCCATTTATTTATTTGTTTATTTATTTTTGGTGTTTTGAGACAGGGTTTCTCTGTGTAGTTTTGGCTGTCCTGGTCTAGCTTTGAGGACGAGGCTGCCCTTGAACTCACAGCAATCCACCTGCTTCTGTCTCCCTAAGTGTTGGGATTAAAAGTATGTCAATGTGTTCAAGGCTGATCCCTACTTTTTCTTCTATTAGGGTTAGTGTGTCTGGTTTTATGTTGAGGTCTTTGATCCACTTGGACCTGAGTTTTGTGCAGGGTGATAGGTATGGATCTATTTGCATTTTTCTACATTCAGACATTCAGATAGACCAGCACCATTTGTTGAAGATGCTTCTTTTTCCCATTGTATAGTTTTGGCTTCTGTGTAAAAAAATCAAGTGTGTGGATTTACTTCCAGGTTTGGTCTTTGATTCCATTGTTCAAGCTGCCTGAATTTATGTCAATACCATGATTTTATTACTATTGCTCTGTAGTACAGCTTGAAATCAGGGATGGTGATGCCTCTAGAAGTACTTTTATTGTCGATGATTGTTTTAGATATCCTGTTTTGTTTTGTTTTGTTTTTTAATATGAAGTTTAGAACTGTTCTTTCCAGGTCCGTAAAGAACTGTGTTGGCATCTTGACAGGGATTGCACTGAAGCTGTAGATTGCTTTTGGTAAAATGGCCACTTTACTATGATAATCCTACTGATCCATGAACATGGGATATCTTTCCATATTCTGATTCTTTTCTTCAATTTCTTGTCATATAAGTCTTTTACTTGCTTGTTTAGAGTTACACCAAGATATTTTATATTATTTGTGAATGATGTTGTTTCCCAAATTTCTTTCTCAGACATTTATCATTTGTATATAAAAGGGCTACTGATTTTGCTGAAGGTGTTCATTAGCTGAAGAAGTTTCCTGGTAGAATTTTAGGGGTCACATATGTATACTATACTAACATGTGTGACTAGCGATACTTTGACTTCATCCTTTCCATTTTGTATTCCCTTGATCTCCTTTAGTGGTCTCATAGCTCTAGCTAAAACTTCAAATACTATGTTGACTAGATATGAGCAGAGTGGGCAGCCTTGCCTTGTCCCTGATTTTAGTGGAATTGCTTTAAGTTTCTTTCCATTTAATTTGGTGTTGGCTATAGGCTTGTAGTATGTTGTCTTTATTGAGTTAGGTATGTGCCTTGTATCTTTGATCTCTCCAGGACGTTTATCATGAAGGAGTGTTGGATTTTGCCAAAGGCTTTTTCAGCATCTAATCAGATTATCATGTGCTTTTTTCTTTCAGTTTGTTTATATGGTGGATTATATCAGTGGATTTTTCTCTGAGATGAAGCCTACTGGATCACAGTGGATGGTATGTTTGATGTGTTTTTGGATTTGGTTTGCAAATATTTTATTGAATATTTTTGCATCAATGTTCATGAGGAATTGAGATATAATCTTCGTGTATTTTTCATTTGATGAATATGAGATGTCCTTCCCCATCTCTTTTGATTTATTTTGGTTGAAAGTCCATTTTATTAGATATGAGAATTTTATGAGATATGAGAATGGCTACTCCAGGTTGCTTCTTGGATCCATTTGTTGGAAAATCTTTTTCTAGCTTTTTATTCTGAGGTAATTATCTTTGTTGTTGACGGGCGTCTCTTGTATGCAGCAGAATGATGGCTCCTGCTTTTGCATCCACTCTGTTAGCAGGTGTCTCTTTTATTGGGGAATTGAGCCCCAACTGAGAGATATGATTGTTAATTCCTGTTATTTTGATGGTGGTTTGGCTGGTGTGAAATTATTTATTTCCTGTGTTTTCTTGGGTGTAGTTCACCTCCTTGGGTTGGAATTTTTCTTCTAGTGTTTTCTGTAGAGGTGAATTTGTGTGGATAGATTTTGTTTAAATTTGATTTTGTCATGGAATATCTTGTTTCCTCCATCTATAGTGACTGACAGTTTTGCTGGAAACAGTGGTCTGGTCTGGTCTCTTCGAGCCTGCAATGTATCTCTGCCCTGGCCCTTCCCGCTTTTGAATCTCTATTGAGAAGTCCGACGATTCTATTAGCTCTGCCTCTCTGTGACTCGGCCTTTCCCCCTTGCAGCTTTTAACATTCTTCTTTGTTCTGTGTATTTAGTGTTTTGATTATTATGTCATAGAGGATTTTCTTTTTGATCCAACCTTTTGGGTGTTCTGTAAGCTTGTTTTACATTTATAGACATCTCTTTCTTTAGGTTAGGGAAATTTCTGTAATTTTGTTGAAAATATTTTCTGAGCCTTTGAGCTGGGAATCTTCTCCCTCTATTCCTATTCTTCTCAGAGTGGCCCTGATTGACTGGAGGTTTTGTGCCGGGACCTTTTATATTTAATATTTTTGACTGATGTACAGTTTGTTCTGTTGTGTCCTCTACAGCTGAGATTCGCTCTTCTACCTCTTGTATTCTGTTGGTGATGCTTGTGTCTGTAGTTCCTGCTCACATACCTTTTATTTTTGACAGTAGCTTCTGATAGACTCATCCATATTTTATTTGAATCAAATTTATTAATTTCTATTGCTCATAAGTATCATGCTAGTTTGATCATAATCAGTATTCATTTTCCTAGACCTCAGTCACAAATGACTTTCAAAATAAACTAACCATTTAGAATCTGAAAACAAAACAAAACAACAACAACAAAAAAAAACAAACCAAAAGGCATTTCCATGCAGTTGGCTACGGGTCTCCTTGTATGTACCTGCTGTGTTCATTTTAAAGAATTACAAATACATTTTACAGAACTGGACAGAATGCTCAGTGGTTCAGAGTGACCACTGATTTGTGTGGGAGCTGAACTCCCAGCACCACAGGGAGGCCACCCACAACCACCTGTAACTCCAGCCTCTGGGGATTGACCGCCCTCTGCTGGCCTCTACAGGCACTGCATTCACACAAGCATAGCCTGGAATGTTTCTGCATTCTCTGGTACCTGGGGTTATGTGTTCCAGTGGTGTGGAAGTAAAGATCCTTCCCTTCAGCACAGTGTGAAAGCGTTAGCACAGCCCAGGCTTGTGTCTCCTGAGGTGACATTTGGATCTGGCCTTGGGAATCTTGACAGGCCTCCATCTTCCCACCATCCTGTATCCAGCTGAAAACAAGCCAGATCTTTCCATGTTCCTGACGAAACGCTGCTGCAAGATGACACACATACTTTCCCTTTCAACCAGCACTTTAGAACCAGGGGCTCACTGTTCACGCTTGACACTCAGCGGCCGTGTGGCTGGCACGCTTTCGTCCAGGGACTGGGCCTAATTTTATGCCTCCTCTGACTGCTGGGCACAGCACCCTGAGGTGAGGCCACATAGGAAGTGCCTGGTGTAAATTATGAGGAAAAACATTCCTTTAATCAAGCCATGGTTGCTTACCTACGTGTTTTTGCTAATTTTAAACTCAAACGTTGCCCCTACTTTTTGACCAACTGCACTTGTGTGTTTAAGCCCCAATCTTTCCCAGATGTGTCTTGGCAGAGTGAACTTACGTTTCATTTGACTGGATCACCATAGCCACAGTTAGTTATCTTTCTTACCTCTGTGATGAAATCCCTGACAAGGAGGAACTTAGGAGAATGACTGCTTTTGGCTCATGGTTTGAGGGTGCACTCTGTCACAGGAACGGATGGTGGCAGAGCTCGTGGTTTGAGGGTGCTCTCTGTCACAGGAACGGATGGTGGCAGAGCTCATGGTTTGAGGGTGCACTCTGTCAGAGCAGGAACGGATGGTGGCGGGAGCTTGCTCACATTGGAGAACAGAGGGGATGGACGCCCTGTTCAGCTTTCTCCTTTTCTCCTCTCTTTCCCCATCCTGTCCTCCAGCCCCTGGAGTGGTGCAGCCCACATTCGGAGTGGCCTCAGTTACAGGCATGCCTGAAGCTGCATCTCCTAGGTGATTCCAAACCCACCAAATAATGCTGACTTAGAAACACCCGCTCTTTCATGCTAATGAGGGGTCTGCTCCCTGTGAGGCCTTTAGAGGGGATGCTCTCCACGTGGGGTCCTACACACTGGAGACATAGAGACAGACAAAGTGTGACGATAGTTTATATAGCTCAGACCTGGCATAGTGCACGTGTCATATCCCTCACCAGAGTGTAAACCAAACAATCCATACCTGGCCTTGTTCATCTCTGCGCAGTTGGCAGAGGGCATGCCAGGTAGACACATTGATAAATGTGGCTTGGATTGAACTAAATTACAGAAAACATGAACTGGCATTTAGTCTTTTAATACAGCTCCGTGCACAGTTGAAGCGCTGTATGAAGCTGGCCAGCACGGCTCTGTGGCTTGGCTGGGCTCTGCGGGGCAGAGATGTCCAGGTTGGCTCTGTCTTGCTCTAGTGCAGATGGCCACTGGCTGAACTTCTTTTTCAATCATCCTTCTCTCTAAAGAGGACAGCGTGTTCTTTTTTGGAACAAAGTAGAGAATGGGATATTTCCTCTTTTGACTCTTCTGCTCGTCTTCTCCAGCCCTATCTGGGACTCTGTGATCTGTACCAGCTGGAAAATGGAGTTGCTCTCTGCCAGGTCCCTTCTGGACCACACCCCTTGATCAGAGCTGGGGGTAAGAAGACTCTATTACTTGTTCTCAATAGGAAGAGCATGGCTTTGAAACCACAGCAGTCACTTAAATTCTGAGTAGAACCATTTCACTGAAACCATGCAGTCTCCCACGTGGTTCCTTTGCCAGCCCAGTAGAGCAAGTAAGGAGATGCATGAGTGCCGGATGGCTCTGGAGAAACAGATGCAGTCAGCTGCTCCAACACAATGACCCCGAGAAAGAGCTGAACAATCTTTTGTTTTAAAATGTAAAGTTAGGGCAGACTACCTCCAGAATGTATCATGGAGAACGGCCCTATGAGAGCCTGGAATTGACTCCCTGGAGAGAAAAGGGAAAAAAGATCCAAGGAATATCCCAAACCAAGGGAAGGAAGTGAGAGCCAGGATCGATTTCCTAGTGCTGGCAAAACAAAGCATCATGAATAAGCAACTTCACGGTGGATGCCCGTTCCTCAGTCTGAGAGCAAGCTGGGGTGCTCAGGGGCTTTCTGAGGGCTGCGGGGAGTCTGATCCGGGCTTAGCTCCCTAGCTGCAGGCAAATTTTTTTTCTCAGCAACTCTTGGCATGTAGAGACACCATTCTTCATTCAACTCAATGTTTTCTCTCTCTCTCTCTTACACACACACACACAGACACATACAGAGAGAGAGAGAGAACGAGAGAGATCTATGGCTACCTCACTGTAAAAACAGAAAACTGAAGACTGGATAATTGATAAGGAAACTTGTTTCTCACCATTTTGGAGGCTGTGAAGTCCAAGCTCCTGGCTTCAGCCTCTTTTCAGATCTCCATGCTGTGCCTTAATATGGTGGAAATATAAGACAGAAAGAGGGGAAATGAGGAGAAACACTTAAAACAAATGCACTTTCATCATAACTCACTCCCTGGATTTAGTGCTAATCTAGTCCCTTAACTGACCTGCTTCTTAAGGCTGTCACAATGACAGTTGCATTTCAGCCTGATTCAAACTATAGCAACTAAACTTTTGATTACTGCAGATTAATTGTACAAAATAATTTGTTGCATTTTAACATTTTTATTTGGGTATATAAGGTGTTTTGTTGGTATTTTCTTCTCCCACTGATTTATCTCCTGATCACTAACACTTCTGCTTTCAAACCCACCACTTCTGATTTCAAGCCTTTTAAAAACTCTGCCCCTAGAAAAAAACGCCGTACTTTGCTTCCTGCGTTGGGGTAAGGTTCACCTACCACGACCTCCAGGCTCACGCTGCTTCCCACAGATGACTCGAAGCTGCTCCTCATGACTGGGCGATGCTTCCAGTGTCTATAACATTGTCTCTCCTCCGTCCATCTGCCCTATGAGGGACTCGGAGGCTGAGTCCACGCTGGGGCAGTTGTGAGCACTGCGGGACACTCATGGATGTGAGAGGCCATCATCGTGATGAGTCACTTGCCGTCCTTTAGATATAAGTCCAAAAGGGTTGTGACTGGTTCTGTAGTCGTCTGTTTTCACTCTTCTGAGGAATTTCCATCATGTTTGCACCTGCACTAGCTCAGGTCCCCAGCAGCCGCCATCAAGGGCCTTATCCGAACTCTTGACTGACAATTCTTGGTTTGTTTCATTGTTTTTGTCTTCCTGTAACTGTTGTCACCCTCACATACACTTTCCAAGTCCCAGGTGAGATGAACCCTTTGCCGTTCCACAGTCAGTTGATTAAAAGCACAGGGCCTGTCAGCTATAAGAAAAAGTTCATTTATTCCCTTTAAGCACATTTTGAAAGTTGTTTTTATTTCTTTGCAGATAAAATCTTGTGCTAAGTCCTTATTTCCCAGACATTCTTAAGTCAACAAGTGTTCTCAAGTTTCAGATATCAAAAGTTCCAATTCATCTATTACAAGAATTTCTATCTATGATTCAGACTATAACATTTCCCACCCCCAAACTCAAGCTTAACACCCTGAGCCTTTCCACCCAGACAGTTAACACACCTCCTCCGAGATCTAACATTCTTCCTGGTTCATCATTCCATTTCTGGGTCCTCTGATGATTGCTCTCCCCAAGACTTACGTGTAACTAGGAATATAAACAGTTACTGGACAGCTACAGATTCTTGTAGTTGTAATTATGTAAACACAAGATGTCAGAGATTCACCTAGAACCAGCTGACTTGATCAGACTTGACTAAAATTCAGTCTGAGTCCTGAAGAACTGAGAGGAACAGACAGTAAGGGGGATGGCATTCTCTGCAAGAGAAGTACATAGTCAAAGCTCAATAAAAAGGGAAAAGCACAGCTCCAGTAAAGGATTATATAAAGAGAATGAGCCTGCATCTTCACGGAGATCATTAACTTCTGTCCTAAAACTATTGTTTGAGTCATTGACTAAAACTCCTTAAGTATTTAACAGCAAATAGACAGGAAATATAAATATATCATCTATGCCTTTCCAACATCATATTTTATAGTTACTTATGAACACCCTGGTATTTTTGGGAGACTTTTTTTTTTTTCTGAAAATCAAATGACAAAGTTATGTTAGTATAACTGATGGACCTGACTTCCCAAAATATTTTCTTCCTTAAGAAAAACAATAATACTGATTTTTAAAATAATCAGAATTGATTCTTTCAGAACTGTGGAATTAACCAAAGGCTTATAAAAATATAGAACATTTATTTGAAAAACTGGGATCTCAGCAATGACAAAGAGATTTGTAGCATTTTAACTTGTCACTGTCCAATTTTCCCTTTCCTGACGCCATGGTCTTTGAAGGCTTACAGCCCATAATCACAGTGAAAACCGGCAATCTGCTGACCACTGGATGGGAAAGAATGGAACTGGAGAGCTTCCAAAACCTCATTCCCAGAGAATTTTGATTTCCCCTCCCTAGTGGTTTCCTGGAAGACCCCACTTGCAAGGCTGTGTCTGTATTACCTAAATTTGAGCTCACTCAATGTCAATGAACAGCTACATTCCTAGGATGGCTGAGGAAAACAAAACAAAACAAAAACAAAAACACAAATGCAATTGTCTAATGGGACCTGTCTCTTAAGAAGCAGATAGAAGTTAGAATAAACAAGAGGTCAAGGAAAGTGCTTAAGAATAAAAATTGCAGAATAATATGTGTGTAGGGAGATTTGCAAATATCTGGATTGCTCCTTGGGATCTAGGTGGCCACACACACACAGACATATACAGGGCTTTACCATCTCCACAGCTGTGTACATGCTAAGAAAAGTCAAAAGGCCCTAAAATCTCACCCCTGGATAATGTGATGTTTTGTGAAAGTTGGAAGTTTAATCAAGAGTAGTAAAAGTGCTTGTTTGAGTGTTGAAAGTGACTTTAAATTCTCACAGAAGTTCTCAGTAACTACTGGGCAATGCAGTCATTGTAGCTGCCTAGTCACTAGTGGACAATTCAGCAGACCAAGTTGAGCCTGTGACTGCCAAATGTTACAGTATACACTTTCTAGAACTCATTCAAAGCAGTCAATAAAGCAACAAAACACTCCCTGATAGCAATGACAGTCATGCTGAGGGGGCAGACTATGATTTTGAGAAATCCTGACCCAACCTGCCCCACCCAGTATCACCACAAAAAATCAATCAAGGGAAAATGACCAAAAGAAAGCTTGACTTTTGTACTTAACTATATAAAGGCTTTACATTGGAAAATTTAAATCATCTTTGGAAAAGAAACTGTGTCTGAAGAGTTAAAATAAAATGTGTACATGCCATCTTATTGCCTAGAAAACATCCCTAAAGAAATAAAAACATAAAGAACAAGTAAAATTATAAAGGAAATTAAGTAATTGCTAGACACCCTCAGAATCAGATTATGAAGATAAGGAAAATCCAGGGACGGAGATCAATTTCTACTACCCAGTATGAGGGGATAAAGAAAGAGAGAAGGAAAGAGAGGGGGAGCCTCTGTGAACTAAAAACACCACCAAGATACTCACGTGGAAACCATGTATCAAGGTGCACTTGGCTTGCGAGGAACAGAATACCCAGCCCAATGGTTTGCAACCCTCCTGAGGCTGCCACCCTTTCATACAGTTCCTCTGGATGGGGTGACCCCAACCAGAAAATTCTCTTTGTTGCTACTTTGTAACTGTAACCTTGCTACTGTTATAAATTACAATGTAAATGTTTTCATGATGGGGTGACCCCAACCAGAAAATTCTTTTTGTTGCTACTTTGTAACTGTAACCTTGCTACTGTTATAAATTACAATGTAAATGTTTTCGGAGACAGAGGTTTGTTAAAAGGGCCACGACCCTCAGGGTGAGAACCACTTCTAAAGGAATAGCTGAAACTTCTCACATTTGTTAGGAATCATTAATATACACATTAATGATTAATGTTAAGAAACCAAGTGAACTCCGAGAGCTCAAAAAGCCTCAATACCAGACTCTCTGTCAAGTGAGGGGGACCCTTTAACAAAACACAAGTCACTGGCCTCATGAGAAAGTCCACAGTAAGATAATTTTCTATGAGACGCCCCCTAGGGCCAATAGGCCGTGTGCTGACATGGAGGCTGTCAGTCAAAAACTCTGCTTTCTGCTAAAACAATCATACAAATAACCCAAAGAACAAATGTACTTTGAAAATGTAGGAGATAATAAGACATCCAATAAGCCTGACCTGAGAACATTCGAGCCTGTTGCACTGGCCAGTTTCCTGTCAATTTGACATAAGCTGAAGTCAGAGAGTAGGAGCCCCACTGAGGAAATGTCTCCTTCAGAGCTGGCTGTAGGCAGTGTTGGCCTACTTTTTAACTCTATTTTATTTACGTTTCTTATCCCTCTTCTCCCCTTCTCTACCCCAATCTCTTCCAATATCCCAACACCTGGTCCGAGAGAAAGGCGGTTAGTGCGGAGAGAAGGCGAGTTCTCTTAGCTGCTTCCTGCTGGTTAGGGTCGTTGGGTTCCTTGGAGAAAGTCCAGTCTTCGTTCCAGGAGACCTCCCATCTCTTCTCATCCGACTGCAGGGGAGCAGCAGGGCAGAGCACAGGCAGCCTCGTTCTTTCCCGGAGCTAACTCAGCTCTCTCTGGGCTCTGGCCTTTATTGCCTCCCAGAATCCTCAGATTTTAAACTGCCTGCAGTTGGCAGAGAGCTCCTCTCAGAGCTGGCATGGGGCAGATGGTCTGCTGCTGTGGACCATGTGAATCAGTCCCACCTCCCACACCTGGGACCAAAACAAAAACATGCTCACATCCACACAGGCATGAGCTCAGCCCATTGTGGTGCCTTCCCGTGGCTGGTGGCCCTGGGTTCTGTGAGGGAGCAGCGCCCTCCATGGCCTCTGCCTCAGCTCCTGCTCCAGGTTCCGCCGGCTGGAGTCCCCACTCTCACCTTTTGTGAAGATGAGCTGTGACCTGGAGCTGTGAGTGGAGCTGCTGTGGGTCATGGTGCTTCGTCGCCGCAGCAGTAGCCCTGGCCGGGTCCCTGTTCTGCCACCAGAGATGCTAGACAACCTTCCAGCCAAAACAAAGGAAGACTACACAGTAGCGCGAATGAATGAGTAAATCTTGAGAACAGCTGAAATTAACTCTGAATATAGGAAAAAGTTGTATTTTGTATGCAACTATTTTTCCCACTTGACATCAGACACAGTCACATAAAGCAGTGGTTGTAAATGTGAGTGGTGAGGAACATGAAGGGTAGGTGTGTAATTTGTATGAAAATAATAGCCAGCGCGCAAAGTGAGGGGCTCGTTTTGCAAAATATTAGCAAACAATTCAGACTAAGCAAACGAGCCAGTTGTCAGTGGAGATGTTAATGTGCTCATTGTGATTCCTGGCACAATAGTAAGAAAAAAGAACAGAAACATAGTAAAGAAAACGTAAAGGTAGTGAAAGGCATATTAGGAAATGGCCATCACAAAGGAGCAGCAATGGAAGAATTGGAGAACAAAAAGATGGGAGTTTAGAAACAAATAGTAAAATGTCAGTTATTGCTTCCTTCCTACTGCCAGTTGCATAACAGAAGGGGAATTAAGAGGCAGCAGTTGATGAGTTTGGATGTTCCAGCTGTGGAGGGTCTAAAATGACGTCATTTTAGATTCAAAGACAAACACTTCATACTATATGCATATCTGTTAGGTTATAAATAGAAGAAAGGAATGAGTAGCCAATCGCTATTTATGGATGTGAAATGAATGACCAAGCCACTAAGCAGTAAAGGAAGTCCTTGAGTCCTGGTGGGGAGGGGCTGACGTTCCCATCTGCCCTTTGGTGGCGGATATTCGATTGCAGGTTGGTTGGGGAACAATTGAGATGTTGTCTCAGTGTTTCCTATGAAGCACCTTGGCTCTCCTCGGCCCCAGAGGTGAAGCCACCCAGCAGGACAAGATGCTTCATTCCCGTCGACTTCAAAAGATATAAAAGGACTTTTTGGATAAAAAGCAGACCATTGTGGTTATCTTATTGGGGAAAAAAACATCATTAAAGCTCTTAGGATACAGTGAATGCTGGTCTTCATTGTGAGAAGTCTGTGCTTCTGGCGATGTGACTGTAAAACAAGGAAAGGCAGGCGGAGGGAGAGAAAGAAGAAACACTGTTACTATGGGCACCAGTGAACCAGCAATGTGTTGGTTGGGCCTGAATTTATGTTTCAAGAGTCACACCCGCCCCATACGGCACTGGACCCACAGGAGTGCCAATGAAATGGCAGAACGTGGGAGGACCTAGAGAACATCTCACACCGCAGAGCTCATGATGAGAGGCAGGGCTGCAGTCAACGTCGTTGACTTAGTCACCTCTCCTTTCTGGGGACAACAGAGGAGCCATTTTCAGTGCTGAGGGAAAGTCTGTCCGGCACCCCGGGGATCGGCCTTGGCCTTTGTGAGGAGGTCAGCCGAGGAGGCCACAAGCACAGTGGTTAGCAGTAATCACCTGGAGACTCCATGACAGAGTTTAAAGAGGTGACTAAGCTTTTCCTTGAGAGTTTCCCAAGCTCTGTAAAAGGTGGCCCGCTCTACACCACCACTGCCATGGGCGTTTTTGGGGGGAGTAAAGAGAGAAGTGTTTGGTGGAGGTGAAGAGAACATTTATGGAACAGCAAGACCGACTCCAAACAGGGTTGCCGTGATGAAAGAGAGGTCCCCACGGGCAGGCCCACACGGCTGATGGACAGGAGTCTGGGGGCTGGTAACCAAAGCCGTGTAAATAAAACGTCCAGAAAAGCGTTTGGTAATGAAGAACAAGACGAGAGCCTCAGAGAAACGCCGAGAAATTTCAGGAGGGAGTTACGTTACACCTCAAAAGCAGACATCAAAAAGGAGGTGCCTGGAGAGGCACGTCATCCGTGGGCTGGGGCAGTCACGGCTCAGCGATGACACCCTGTGAATGGAAAAGAGACCCCTTTCTGTAAACGGGTGTTGGCCACATATCCCCAGGCCAATGGCAAATGACAGCACGGAGCCCTTCTCCATCACCACCTCCCCTGAAGGCCAGTCAGCGCTGATGCAGCACTGATGCTCCGCTGACGCCCCAGGCCTCAGGTTTCAGTGCCGAAGCCCTGCCAGATTCTCACTTAGGAATTTGTTTTTCAGTCTCACAAGGAGTTTCCTGAAACAGCAACAAGTCCTGTCCACACAAGTCTGACTCACTTTGGGAATGGTGAGGGAGCCAGGACTCCCGGGCTCCATGTCATCTGGGCTCCCAAGGGTGGCCATGGCCGGTCTCCCAGGGGTGGGGCCCGGAAGTCTCCACGCAGCCTCTAGTGGAGATGGCTTTGCTTGGGGATGGATTGGCGGTCTCCAAGGCCTGCGATGGCTGGTTGGCACCAGCACACCCCCTGTCGACACCGCTCACACCGCCTTCTGTCCTAGGTCAGTCAGTCACCCAGAGGCCAGTGGGTAGGGACAGCTAAGCTGCCCATGGGGGGCCAGCTGAACGTGTCAGGAGTTACCTCACACCCGCCTGCGGCTGAGCGTGTCGGTCAGCTGGGCCTGAACAGTGTCGCAGGGAACATCACCTTTGAGTCAGGTCGTTGAGACCCAGAGCCCGGAGGTGCGGAATCTCTGTGGGTTTGAAATGGGTGCCCCAGTCAGAAGGCTAGAGCTCACCTCACACCTAGACCAAGAGACAGGCAGGAGAGCATCGTGCCTCATCCCGAGAGCCACACTAAGCTCACAGCTGCTCGCTCTCTGCTTATTTCTTCCTCTTAACGGAAAGAAATGGGCCCAAACAGACAATAACCACACTCTCTCAGACCAGGTGGCAGCCCTGCCTGCCTCTGCCTCCGAGCGCTGAGATTAAAGGCCTGTGCCAGCACCACCTGCCCTGGCCTGCTCTTTTAAAAAAACTCAGAATCTCTCACTGAAATCTACATTTCAGTGAGCCCCGAGCTCTCGTGTCCCCAGCTGTGGGGTTACAGGCTACCACGCTGGCTGTACCGAGTGTCAGAAACTGAACTCCGGTCCTCCTGCCATTTCCACGGGCCCCAGTCCCACCTGTTCATTCATAAATATCAGTATTGTCATGTGCTCCAGGGCACACACCTATCCTGTTCATCCATAAACATCAGTATTACCATGTGCTAGCCCTCTGTCCTGTCATCCATAAACATCAGTATTACCAAGTGCTTGCTAGGGAACACAGTTCAGATCCTGCCTTGGACCTCCAACGACCAAGTTAATTTTTGGCTTGGGTAGCTTGACGCTTTCATCACCACCTTTTAAAATTAGATTCCAGGTGAAGCTGCTGCTGGGACTCCTGAAGCGTGTCTTGAATTTCAGTAACGTACCTCCTCGCCTCAGTTTCCCACCTGTGAAACAGGGCCAACAGTGCCGAGGCTCCGGCAAAGCCCGAATGGCATAACCAGCTTGGAAGAGGGCCCAGCACAGGGTAAAGCACTGTAAAGCGCTTGAACGCTACCTGCCGGCCCGCCGCGTGAGAGCGCCATGTTTTACCAGGTGCCTTTGATGAATGCGTATGTATGCTCGAGCACAAATAGCCTATTGAACAGTTTTAACGTTTCCAAACACAGCAGTAATTCCTTTAAGTGCTTATTTTGGGTTGTTTGCACGGTCTCCTCTGGTGCAGTGGATAAATTTATTAGTAGTAATAATAAAAACAGTCACGCACTTGCGTTTGACGCGAAGCCTTAAGCCTCGTGGTATCCAGGCCTCTGGACCAGCTACACAGCGGGGCAGACCTTTCTTCTCCCTGGTGGCCTGGCCCCTGCTCAGGTGCTGTCTGCCAGCAAATGTTTGCTCTGCTGTGCAGAGCGTCACCTTTCACATACACAACAGCTAGGTCCAGACTCCTCCACACCGGGACAGACGGCTGCAGGGCTGAATGAGTTTGTGGACTCAGGAAGCAAGTGACAACACTGGGAATTTTCTTCTACGCATAATGGGAAACTCCTAACCTTTATCTCAAAATAGCTCTGAATTTCTTTCGAGTGTGCACTGGTACCCATGTGACTGACTTTTACTTGGAAGCATTGTAAAGAACCAAATATCAACATTTTGACAGGTTCTTTTTGATCTCTTCACACGCGTGCAATTATTTTGACTTATTTAAACCATTTTTAATGCTCTTATTTTTTACTTATTTAAGGGATTTTTTAATGCTCCTATTTTTGCATCAAATTTTGTATACAGCTATGTTGAAGAGTATCTGGGTAATAAATCTTAAATAATACTGTTTTTTTTTGTTTGTTTGTTTGTTTGTTTTTAACCATGCCTATCATCTCTGCCTTTGAGAAGCAGAAGCAGGAGGATTTCTGAGTCTGAGATCAGTCTGCCAGGCTGAGCTACATAGACAGACGCTATCTCAAAAATTCCCCAAAATCAAAACAATAAAATAAGACAAATATTTCTAGCATTAACTATTGGGATGCGTACAGCCTCCACAAAGCCCAGGGAGCCACAGCTTTATCAGAGCGGAGCCCAGGAAACAGGGAGAACCCACAATCCTTTCTATCTCCAGCATGTCGAGCCTGGGTGATGAGGGCCAAAGAATGAACTGCTTCTGTAGCACACGACTGGCACTCTCCTCCTGCAGGCTGAAGCCCTGCTGTTTCCTTCCTCAAGATGAGGAAGCCCTGTGCTGTTTCCTTCCTCAGGATGGGGAAGCCCTGTGCTGTTTCCTTCCTCAGGATGGGGAAGCCCTGTGCTGTTTCCTTCCTCAGGATGGAGAAGCCCTGTGCTGTTTCCTTCCTTCCTCAGGATGGAGAAGCCCTAGCTGTTTCCTTCCTTCCTCAGGATGGAGAAGCCCTGTGCTGTTTCCTTCCTTCCTCAGGATGAGGAAGCCCTGTGCTGTTTCCTTCCTCAGGATAGGGAAGCACTATGGCTGTTTCCTTCCTTCCTCAGGATGGTGACAGCTGATGCTTGGTTGTGATTCAGGAGGTCCAGTACAGGCTGCCTCTTGAGTGACCTGCAGAGACTCACAGCCACTCGCCACCACCACCATCCCCAGGCTAATGCAATCGAAATCACGGAGGCACAGACGTTTGGATTTAAATGTCTTCTAATGCCCCAGTGGTTCTGATGTGCCACACTGCCTGAACAGCACTTGCTGAGAACTAGAACACCATCTTCAGAACTACACAGGATGATGATATATAAGGGGAGAGCCTGAGACAAGCCTCACAGGTGTAAACTCACGATGCTTGGTCAGAGTTTAGACGAGTGCCTGTGAGAGGACTCGGCCCAGTCCGTGCCACAGTGCCAGGAGGAACAGCAGCCCGAAGAACTGAATCCAGGGCTGTCTGCCCCTCAAGTCCCAGCGACAGCAATTGTTTCCTGTCTTCTAGGCAGTTTTATTGTAACCAGGGCCCAGGACAACCTAAAAAGAGAGCTGTTTGTGAGGAAAGGAGAAGATAAGAAAGCCTGTGAGAACACACATTCTGGACTGGCTTACCTGAAGGCTGGATGGTCTTGGCAGTGCTGTCCCTGGAGAGCCGAGTACCTAGCAGCCGCCAGCCCGTGGAGCTGGAGGCCTCGGGGTCCCACCGTGGAACTAACGGTGCGACTCTTCCTGGAGAGAGCACAGGTGTTCAGGGCGTGTGGGGAAGGACTTGGAGTGTGATGCCCACACCGGCAACAGCCGTGACTGACTGACACACCTGCCCTGGATAAAGGGAAAGCAGGCAACGCTGCTGTGCCCAGCCTCCGGAGGGTTGAGTCACCCGAGGTACCACCCGCAGACAAGCCTGAAGCTGTGTGTCCTGGGTGACTCCGGATCCCAGGAAACTGACAGTGGGTACAGCCTGAGGCAGGGGGAGGGCCTGAGAGCACATCCTGGAAACAAACATGTGGTGGAAAGACCTCTGAAGGTGTGCATGTGCTTCTGTCAGGGAATGCCACACATGACACACCTTCACTTCCCTCTCAGACCTGTGACCCAAAGCTGTGCAGCTCGTAAAGTGCAAAGCCAGTCTCCTGCCTCGGAAGCGACATGTTGGAAAGCCGCTGCTGTGTCCGCTTGCCTGACGGCCATGCTTTTCCAGGGAGGCCTCAGCGTCAGCCAAGGCCTGAGTCCCGGAAAGTGCCAGTCTCAGACGGAGTGGGGAGCAGGCTCTAGCAGTTTGCAGCTGGTGTTGACAGTTCAACATGGTTCCTATACTGGCAGATCAGCAAGGAGTTTCCGCAATTCAGGGAGCATCGATCATGGAGCTTCTGTGTCGGAACAGGAAAGACATCACCACTCTGTCGATGTCTGAGAAGAGCCTGTGGCTGTGCAGGTGGGCCCCGAGAGAGCTATCGTCCGCCGGGCAGCACAACTGAAACAGGTCCACCCACCTTACCAAGGAGAGGCCAGCCCTCTGTCCTTCTTCCCAGGCCCTGCTTGCCCGAGCTGGGCTGCTGGTCACTTAACAGCACTTCTCGAGTTACCACAGGGAGGCTGGACTGGCTGAAGGAGGGGCCTTGCAGGGGACTTTGCTCCCGTGACTTCAGGATCATTCTCAAGCTCACTAAGACTCCATTCAAGGACTTTGAGTGCACGAATCATGGAGTCTTGGCATAGGCAGCTTTGGCCTGGTACCTGCCATAAAGGAAAACCCCTATGACCACACAGTACCATAGGACAACAATGCATAGTGTTACAGGGTTAGAACGCTGTGTAACTTACAAGCTACATGTGAACATTTGACAGCAAGTCTGGCCACACAGCCCCTCCCCCACCACGTCCTGGCCCCTTTCACTCAGGTGACCAGAGTTTGCCAGACTTCAGAAATGGAGGGGAGCCCATATTCACCTGTCCTCCAGTTCGCTTTCCCTCACGTGAGTGTGTGTGTGTGTGTTTGTGTGTAGGACAAACATTTTTCTGGGCTGTTTCCCCATCCGAGTCCTCAGACATGGCTGCCTTGATACTGGACACAGGCTCCGTGATTTAGCTAGGCCATATCAACAGTCTCCCGGTCTCCGCCTCCTCAGCTCTGGGATAGCAAGTGTGTACCATCATGTCAGGGTTGCTTGTGCTTAGTGTGGCGCTGGAGGTGGTGGTCAGGCTGTCACGAGCTTGGCAAGCATGTTTTGACCCCGCCTGTCCCTCTTCCTGAGGTTCCTTTAATCCGCCAGCTGTTTATCATCTCTGGAAGAGTGTTCTCCAGTGAGGCCCTGCGTCCCTAGATCCATTTTCACCCTGTGGCTTCTGGCTTCCTTTCCCAGAAGACTGCTGCCAGGCTTGCCCTCTCCTGATGCTCAGCCTGGCACCTTTTAGAGCTGCCTGTCAGCAGAACCCCTTGTCAGCCGTGAGGCTGCTGAGTGAGTCATCAGGACACCATGGCTCCAGGGACTCTCCTGTTTTCAGTGTTCTGAGACCTCGTGAGCAATTCTCCAGTTTTCTTCTTCTGAACATTTGTCTTTCTGTTTCCTTTCCTTTGAATTTTCTAGGAAACGAAGTGCATGTTTTTCTGCTTGAATTCCGTGTTAGTATCGTTCATCCATTAAGCATTCATTGACGACATGGTTCCGTCTTGGACACCTGTAAGGAACAACACAGAGCATCAGCTGGGAAGTGTGAGGGAAGCAGGTGTCAGGTGAGGAACAGGCGACTCCTCAGCGCTTTAGGAAAACACCACAGAGCTGCGTGGCCGCCCGAGGCTCCTGTCTCTCTTGTTGCTTTGCTTTGCTTTCGGCAAAGACAAACCTGGTGCCAGTGGCTGGGAGATGAAACGCAGCGCCACCGTGCAGGAAGTCTGGGGTGGGGGTGAGCTCCGTTTCCCATGGTCAGTGCCGTCGGGTAGGGCTACCCGCTCGCTCATCTGGGCGGTCACTGGGGAGAGCTGTGGCCATCCCTTCACCTGTTGCCATGACTAGTCATCCCAGTCATGGTTCCTGGTCCATCACGCAGGCCGTGGCAGATGGGCAAGAAGCGAGAGAGGACTGTGGTGGTCAGCTGCCTGCCTCCTTTTCACTCCGCCTGCCATCTCAGCCCTGGGGGTGTCACCCAGCATGGCTCTCTGGAGGAGCCGGTAGGCATGCCCAGAGGTGTTTCTGCTAGGAGGCTCCCCTCAGTCTATCCCATGAAGAGGAGCATGGGGCTGTTTGTGCTGAGAACGGGCTCCCACAGGGCACTCCAATACTGAAAAGAATGTTTTCTTTCTGCAAGAAGTGCTTCCCAGGCGAGCAGAACCCGGCTCCCGTCTACCCTACGAGGGGTTAGACCCGGTAGCCCTCAGCTGTCCCCACGTGATGACAGTCACATAAATGTATCCCATTCCCCTTGTCTACCACCTTTCCTTAAGAACAGGGTCCCTCCTTTGCTTTCTTCATCATTTCAAAGTTTCACTCTTCTATTTCTCTTTTGTTTGTGATCTATGCAACTAAAGCTATGAACGTGTGGGACAGCCCCAGCTAACTGTTTTCCTTTGTAAGAGCTGCCATTGTCCGGGGTCTCTTCACAGCAAGGAAACCCTAACACACTCCACACTTACAGCACCAACACCAGATGGAAACTGCATTTCACAAGGAACATTTCTAGAAGATACCTGACTGTGGGTCCCTCCTGCTGCTTTACCTCAAACCTTCCAGGACTAGAGCTGTGACAGACATCAGTCAGGACTCAGAGGAACTCCTGCCTGCTCCTTAAAAGCAGCTTCCTTACTCAGGGAGGACTGTGGCTAGAGCATCCCTGGGTTTTAATAACTGATGCAAAATGTTAATACCACAGACCTGTTTTTGAGCCTTTAACTTGCACTGTAATTGTCCACTATAATTCCACTGTAAATTGACACACAGCCAGGCTGGACGTTATTTCCTAAACATAGAAACTCACAGGTGCCTTTAGCTGTACCTGTACATGTGTTAACTCAAAGTTCTGTCCAGTAAGGGGACTATCTTTACGGTCACTTTGTCATCGATATTATCTTCAAGAATGTCATCAATGGTCAAGTGTGTGTTGCGTAGAGTTCTCCGGAGGATCAGAACAGATAAGGCATTTCCTGAGCTGCATTAAGTGAGAGAAGGCCAGAAGGTTAGCAGCAGCTTGATGTGTGCTGCAGGGACCGGGAGATCAGCAGCTGCTCAGCCCCGGAGGCTGGGAGTCTCACCAGCCCCAATCAGGGCTCAAAACCTGAGGATCTCTTCCAGAGTCCTGTGCTGAGTCCATACCGGAAAACCAAGAGAGCCGGGGTCTAATATCAGAGAGGATGGCAGCAGCGGTGCCAGAAACACTCAGCCAGGAAGTGGAAGCAGGCTGGTCCTTGCTGCCTTCCCGCCACACCTGCCTGTACCTGGGCCGCCCTTGGAAGGTAGTCATTGGCAGTCCTCCTTCCTCATTATTCCTCTCTGGCAATGCCTTCACAGCTGCCCAGAGGTCTCTGGGGTGATCCTCAGGAACACTGAACTAAGAAAACCAACCATCACGAGAAGATCGCAGACAATGCGCCAGCACCAAAATCCCGGCAGATGACACATTTTCTAGAGACAGTAAGTTCTCGGTAGTGAAGAGGGATAATGCTCTAAACCCACTAAACCACAGGAGAGGAGGTATGGAGTTCTTTCCTCTTGTCAATGTGACAGGATCTTGACTCGCCCAGGAGACCAGCCTCAGGGCATCTCTGTGAGGGAGTTTCTAGATTCAGGTCAGAAGACCTAGGCGACACTGGGCCTCACCATCCTGAAGGCCAGAGCTGCAGACTGAGCAGGAAGAGAAAAAGGGGAAGTGAAGTGCGCACTGCCACTGCTCTCTCCACTTCCTGGTTGCGGAGCTTTTACTGGGGGTCGCACAGAAGCACATTTCAAGAACAAATCTATGCTCTGAAAGAGCTGGGGTTTCAAGACTCTAGTGCCTCCAGTTTTCTCACAAGCTCCCAGAAACCTCCTCACACAGCTTCTTCATTCATGGACTGTGTTCTGACTTCTCCATTCTCATTTTTTAAATGCACTGTGTCCAGAGTTGTTTTGTTTTAAAATGTTGTTGATGAATCTAATTGTCACTTGATGTATGAGTAGCCAATAAGTAAACAGATTACAAACACAATGAATCTTGGTCCAATGTTTAACATCAGAACTTAAATTCCCTCACAAATCTTGTAAATACTGTTAAATATGTTCTCTTGTGTAATTTGTGATTTCACAATTGACTATTTCCCAAGAAATATTTCCTCTTCCATGAGGACCCAAATCAATTAACATGCTATCACCATATTGAGAAAGGTTTTTCACTCTGACATCTGGACAGATTTATAATTTTCATAAGAGACAGTAGCATAAACAGGATCTAAACTACATCCACTACTCTTGGTTACATAATTATATTGATCAGGAAAGTCCAGAGAATACCCCGAGAAGAGACCTATATGATTACTAATTTTGATGTCAGGTAAAATGTAAGTACGTATTTGCCTTCTAAATGTTACAATGCTCTATGCAAGTAGGAAGGGATTCGAATCCCAGAATCATCCCTTCTTCACATGGATGGATGAGTCTACTGTGGTCCTAAGATCCAGGCACAAACACAGCATAACTCGTGAAGCCACAGGAGCTGGGTAGACCTGCTGAGAGGCTTCCACTCAACACAGATGTGCAGGTGTGTGCAGCATCCCTGAGAAGACTCTCAGGTGAACAGGGCTCTGTGTGTTTTGCACAGAATCTTCTACCTGTGTGCAGGGCTTTACTTGGCCCCAGGTGGGCAGACGACTTCCGATGATAAAGTCAGTTTCTCCTTTCGCTATTCAGCTATAGCATGGCTACCTCTCTGGTGGCTTCCAGTGTCTCCGTGTCCTCCACCTGTTGTCCTTGATGGTCTGAGACAACAGAAGCTAAGGTGAAATACAGAATGCCTCAGTGGATCCATATGGAGGATGGACACATCCCCTGCCTCTCCCTTCAGCCAACCAGGCCCCAAGGCTTAAATGGTTTAAACCACAGGCCTATCTACAGGCAGTTGGGGATGGTCTTTTGTTATTGTTTTTCTTTTTTTATTTTAATTTTTAATTATTTTTCCACAATTTATTCATTACATATCCCAATTGAAGCCCCTTCCCTCAACTCCTCCCAGTCCCACCCTTCCTCCTTCTTCCCCTCCTATCCTAGTCCACTGGAAGGGGGAGTTCTCTTCTGCCATCTGCCCATAGCTTGTCAAGTCTTATCAGGACTGCTTGGATCCTCTTCCTCTATGGCCTGGCAAGGCTGCATCACCAGGGACAAGTGATCAAAGAGCTAACAACAGAGACAGCCCCTGCTCCCCTTACTTGGGAGCTGCCATGGGCTACATCTGAGCAGGGGGTCTAGGTCCTCTCCATGCATGGTCCTTGGTTGGTGCATTAGTCTGTGAAGCATACCCCTGGGCAGAGAAATTTTATATCACCTTGAGGCACTTTTCTAAATTAAGAGTAAATTTTAAAAGTCCAAGAATATCCCTCGGTATAACTCCATTTTTATTTTTTAATAATTGCTATTTTAATATTTAATGTCTCTTTTAATTATGCCCTGACCTTGAGGATTGTAAAGAATTCCTGTAATATATTAATAGTCCATTTTTTACAGAAGTTTTTTTGTTGTTTTTTTTTTGTTTTTTGTTTTTTTGTTTTTGTTTTTAAGTTTTACTGCCATAGGCTGATCCATTGTCAGTTTCTATAGAAGTAGGCACTCCCATAACAGCAAAAGTTTGTGTGAGAGAATTGGCACAAATGCTGCTGTTTGGGGATTTAATTCCTCTAATCTTGTTGGATCATTTGCTGTGAGGGCAGTTTACATTAATCTCCTGTAGCTTCAGTAACAGACAGTTCTATGCACCAATGCTTTGGAGCAACTTTTTAGCTTTTTTAGAAATTTATTTCTTTATTCACATCACTTCCCTATCCAGCCCCCTCTCCCCTCTCCTCCTGGTCCCAGCCCTCCACACTGTCTTTCTCCTTTCCCCTTCCCTTCTTCTCAGAAAAGGGGAGTCCCTCCTTACCGGCCCTGGTACCTCAAGTTGCATCAAGACTACGTGCATCCTCTTCCCCTGAGGCCCAACAAGGCAGCCCAGCTGAGGAAAAGTGATCCATACGCAGACAACAGAGTCCATGACAAAGACAGTCCCTGCTCTAATTGCTAGGGGACCCTCATGAAGACCAAGCTTCCCATCAGCTACATATGTATAGGGGGCCTAGTCCAGTCCAGGCATGCTCTTTGCTGGTAGTTCAGTCTCTATGAGCCCCAGGGTCCTTGGTTACTTGACTGTCTTGGTCTTCTTGCAGAGCTCTTGTCTCCTCTGGGTCTTTCCTCCACCTCTTCTACAAGACCCTCACCCCAAGCTCCACCTAATGTCTGGCTGTGGGTCTCTGCATCTGTGTCTGCTGCTGGGCGGAGCCTCTCAGAGGACAGACATGTTTGGCTCCTGTCTGCAAGCACAGCAGAGAATTGTTGCTAGTGTCCGGGGTTGTCTTTCCCATGGGGTGGGTCTCCAGTTGGGCCAGTCATTGGGCCCTTCCCTCACTCTCTGCTCCATCTTTAACCTTGTACACCTTGTAGGTTTGGGGTAGAAGGTTTTGTGGGTGGGTTGGTGGCCCCCTCTCCCCACTGGAAGTCCTAACTGGCTATAGGAGGTGGCCACTTCAGTCTCCATGTCCCCTGCTGCTAGGAGTGTCAGCTGGAGTCATCCTCTTATTCTCCTAGGAGCCCCCCTGTCATAGGCCTCCAGCTTGTTCCAGAGACGCCCCCATCTGTCTTCTTCTCTCTCCCAGCCCTCTCACCTCCACCCCCATTCGCCTCCTACCTGGTCCCCATCCTATTTCCTATCCCACCCCCCTCTCACCCCATTCTCTCTCTTCATCCAGTTCCACTGTCTATTCTATTTTCCCTTCTGAGGGAGACTCAGGCATCCTCCTTTGGACCCTCCTTGTTACTTAGCTTCTTTGGATCTGTGGATTATAGAGTGGTTTTCCTGGGCTCTATGGCTAACAGACAACTCTGCATCAATGCTTTGGAGAAGCTTTTTGGCTTTTTATCAGCAATAGCCACAGCTGTTCCTGACTTTCCTCCCAGGCAGGTTTGTCTTGCTTCTGCTCTCTAGACACAGAGGCACTAGCCCATCATTGTTATTATCATGTTTTAATAGGATTTGAATAATTTTTAAATTTATTCAATTTTTACTTTTAAAGGAAGGAAACTCAGCTAAATGAACACACTCAACCTTCTTTTTCTTGTCTCTTTCTTCCATTTCTTTTTCCAAGCTACTCATGTCCCATCCATTCTGACTCTCTTTACTAGGCTCCATCCTTGAGGGCCTCATCAAATGTTTGCTTCCATTACACCCTTTCTACATTCACAAGCCTTCTGCAGCATTCCTATTCTCCTGTTGGGTCAGTTTCCATCTCTATCATTCATGTGCTAATTTATATATGAGGTCAGTTAACATTGAGGCTCAGTTTCCCTTTAGGATAACCATTTTGGATGAAGTTGTGCAAACCAGGGTTACGATGCTTCCCTCTTTTTTATTCTGTCCAATAAACTATCATCTGAATTTAAACAAACAGTGGAGTCAATAAAAATATTCACTGAATCCTGAAAGAGCCTATCTTGGCAACCAGGAAGCATGAGAGCCTGCCCTGCTGTGTCCAGTAGGAAAAAAAAATCTCTCTTTCTCTCTCTCTTGTTCTCTCTCTTTTAAAGTGGCCAGGTTGGCCATACTTGAAACATATGCCAACAATTGCTTGAGCAACACAAGATTCTTTCTTTTCTTTTTTAAATTTTAAAACTTTGTTCTTCCCACTCTTCTACCCTCTTCCCCCCACCTCCCCCTTCTCCTCAGACAAAGGGTCCCCAACCACAACCTGCCCCAGAACATCAAGTCATGTCAGGACTAAGTCCCAATAGGAAGCCCAGCTAGGGGAAAATGATCAAAAGCAGGCAACAGAGTCCATGTCAGAGACGGCACCCGTGGCCCCACAAAACTTTCAACCCCAAATCTACCCCCCTACAAAGTGTGTGAGGATAAAGATGGAGCAGAGAGTGAGGGAAGGGCCCAATGACTGGCCCAACTTGAGACCCACCCCATGGGAAAGACAACCCCAGACACTAGCAACAATTCTCTGCTGTGCTTGCAGACAGGAGCCAAACATAACTGTCCTCTGAGAGGCTCCGCCCAGCAGCAGACACAGATGCAGAGACCCACAGCCAGACATTAGGTGGAGCTTGGGGTGAGGGTCTTGTAGAAGAGGTGGAGGAAAGACCCAGAGGAGACAAGAGCTCTGCAAGAAGACCAAGACAGTCAAGTAACCAAGGACCCTGGGGCTCATAGAGACTGAACTACCAGCAAAGAGCATGCCTGGACTGGACTAGGCCCCCTATACATATGTAGCTGATGGGCAGCTTGATCTTCATGAAGGACCTCAGCACAGGTTTCTGATTCAACTATTATTTTGCTCTGTGTTTGGAGGTCACCATATTTCAACACGACTTTAGAAAGTACAAAATATTTCTGTCTCTCTCTGAGGCCAGGTTAATCCTTGGCAATCTTCATTGGCATTATCAAAAGCTAATTGTTTTAATAATAATGTTTGAATTAGTTACCCTTTTACTTACTTTTCAAAAGCATCTTTGAGTCTATGAAATCAGCATGAGATCATGTATAATTTTTGTGTAACTAGAAACTTTGCAATTTCCTAGGAGGTCCTTCTAAATTTGTACACTTCACAAGGAAAATCTCCTTATCTTCCTTAAGTATTTCCGGGTGACCCAAAAATTGAATAGAGATCTCTTCCCCTTGTTTATATGTCTTTTTAATATTTTTTCAAACTCTGTTCCGTACTTCTTTATCCACATTTTTTTTTTTCTGGAAACCAAAGCTTACAATCATAAACAACTTGCAAGCAATATAACAGTTGTGATTTTGATAGTTGTGCTCCACTTTTCTTTAAAAAGTGATAAAAGAGCTGGACATAAGGCAAAGACTTCCCTAGTTTCTGCCCCATTATGCTCACTCACCTTCTTCTGGGAGGGTTTCACTCTCTTAACCTGTAACTGACTTCAGGTCCCCATTTGGGCGCCATTTGTTGCAGCAGGAACCTAGGAAAGTGGAACCCAAAAGTGAGGTGGACTAAAGTCTCATGCAATAGCCAGTTTCATTCAGGGCATCAGACAGTTTTTATTCTGAGGTCTTTCTGAGGGCTAGGCAAGGTCATGTGAGCAAAAGTTCACTTAGTTCACAAGGACAAGGTCACATAAGTTTAGGCTGTCTGCAGTCACAAGGATAACAGTGTTCTGAACAGTGGGTAAGATGCTGGCTGACCTGAAGCAAAGCCCTTCTGTTATTACACCTGGGAGGAACACAAAAGCGCATTCTAAGAACAATCCATGTTAGGGAGGAACAGAGGCCACAAGACTCCTGTCTTGCTTACTTGGAGTTTTCTCACAGGCTCTGAAATCTCCTCACACAGCTGCATTCATGGACCATGCTCCAACACATATTTAACTTCTCTCCTGTGTACTACTTTTCCATCATACCCTGTAATTTATCTATAGGTTCTCTAGTATTTGCTTTGGGAGAAATCAGAGACACAATGTATTTTGGTTGCTTCCTGACTCTCAAACATTTTCCCATTGTTGTTGACTAATACCGTGCATACATGGTGAGAGCCAGTGTGCGCCCAAAAAGGTGTAAGAACTCTTCACCAATCAATTTCATGTTTGCTCCAGTGAGGGAGTCTGATAATTGGAATTCTACCTCCTGGCCTTGGCAGATGCGGGTCTTATCTAAATTCCATTTCTCAGAGACTGTCCTTGGCGGTCTCTGCAGGCTCAGTGCTCCAAGCCTGAGAAGCAGATAGCAAGCTCCCTGCAGTCCTGGGAACCAGACAGCAAACTTTGTGTAACCTTGAGTGAATTCTTGGATGCCTTGCCAGGTAGCACAGATGTGTTGCTACCATGAAAAAAATTGCTTGTACCCTTTGCTTTCTAAGTGTTGTTTGCATGTTCAGTAAACTGAGACTTGATCAGAAATCTGTCTTGTTTCCATTCTTCGTGTCTCTGTCCCCCAATTTCCACTCCCTCTTTTAGGTGGACCCTGTTTGACTAGCCCGCTGGACGGGTCATTCCTGGTATCAAGACAATATCTTATTCCTACCTTCCTAAACTTCTTTTTATTATTATTATTTTTTTGTCCAGGATAAGTAGAAACCCAGTGTTTGACGTCCTCTGCCTTTCTTCCTTCCCCCTTCTACAGCTGTTATTTGGTTCACTTTCCAGGTCCAGTTCCTTGACTCATGCAGTTTCAAGGTTGCTATCTTCTGCTCCCATAAAGACCCTGGAACTCAAGGCTGTGGGTTAAGACTTAGAATTTCCCACCCTCATCCTGTTCCTTATTGTGTGTAGCAAACAGTGTGTATGTGTGTGTGTGAGAGAGAGACAGACAGACAGAGACAGAGACACTCAAACAGAAAAAGACAAAGAGACAGATAAAGGGACAGAAAAAGACAACAGAGAGATAGTCAGAGAGGGACACGAGAGACAGATTCCTTTTGGTTCTTACAAACAGTTGTGTGTTTAAGATAAATTATGGCGCCTGGTTCAGCATTTTGTGCACCTGTAGTTAAGGTGATGCTCAAGTTATCATCTGCTGCACAATATTGCTAAGACTGGAAATTCTTGAGCTGTTTGATGGTATCTCAAGTTCTAGAGGAAATGACAAAGGACTAATCAAGGTAAACATTCTACAGTTGTGGCATGCTGGCTCCCCTTCCCCTCCTTCCCGAACAGCCAATGTGATGCCTGATGTTGGCACGGACACAGCTCTCAAGTTAGTTACGGTACCTTGCCCAAAAGCTATAAAAACGAATAGTCCCCAACTAAGAAAA